>QWTY01001249.1:0-22500 GCA_008033365.1 Pseudorectes ferrugineus | reverse complement strand
TTTGCTTGCTGTTGATGAATTTGTGCAAGCTGCTGTTTCTGCATTAGTGCCAGTTGCTGTTGATGTTGCTGGTATTGTTCGGCTGTAAATGCTGAACAAAATATAAAACGAGAAAATACTATATCAAAATATGTAGGAGTTGTGTATATAAACACATCTACTTTATAAACCTAACGCCCCCCCAAAAAACTACCACAGCAAGTTCCTAAGGGCCTTAATGCACCTTTATGTCAAAAAGGCTGACATCTTCCTAGCAATTTTTGTTCAAACTACACCTTCTCTTTTTGTATGTTTAGTATATAGGCTGTAACTGAATTTAGCTCAAGACACTAAAAAGGGAGGGGGAGAAAGGAACCAAAATGTAATCAAGCCCACCAAAAACTCTTTAAAAACAGATTAAAAAGAATGATTAGGTAGAAATGGCATCACTGTTTTCACCTTGTGAAACTACAGTATCTGCATTATTAGTGAAATAGGTTTATATGCCAAACTTGGCACTTGCAATGCAGCCCTCACTGACAGCATTCTGAAGGCAGCAAGGGCCTACAATTAAGATTTATGTTTCAATTGAAAACATTAGGTTAGGCATGCTCACAACTGTGCAGACTATGGCTGTACAGTTTTTTTTTTTGTTTGTAACCACACATGTACAAGTAACTCCATCAATACCAAATTTCACAGAACTATATCCTTCTCTCTAAAATCTTTGAGAGGTGACTCAGTAGTCAGTGCATCACAAGTCAGGCAGAATTTTATCCATTTAACCCAGAGGTGTAAAACTGACAAAGCGTTAATCGTACAGATTAACAAGGGGATGCCCAATGGTGCAGCAGAATCACTATTTCATTGACTAACTTCGGTGCAAAGATTTTTAGTATACATTTCCAAAAGAAAATGAAGCCTCAGTTTTCAATTTACAAACTGAATCAAGGTTAGAGTGTGAATGCCCTTGCAAAGGATACACCTTTCAGATTTTCCTTGAATTTTATGTTCAGATTGTACAAACGTTCCCAAATATGTGCTGCAAATAGTACTCGTACTTCAAGAATGCAGTGGAAGTCACACTTTTGGGGCAGTTTACTACTGCTTGGCAACAAATCACTACCACACTTAAATCCTGTTCACAAATTGAAATTTTTAAGAATCTTTTGTTAATCTACTCCTTCAGGCTTGCTTGCCTGCAGAAAATATGTTTGCATCAAAACTGTAATAACGTCCTTCTTCTGGATACAGCAGGATTCTGAAGACCAATTATACCTTATGTAAAACTTGAATAATAAGTCAGTATAAATGGCTGCAATATTTGGAAACATCAGAGCAAAACACTGCTGAATATGCACTTTCCTGGTGTACTTGTCTTTTTTTGGTGTTTAAATATTATTCAAACTACTTCTAGTATGTATTAGAAATTGCACTGAAATTATTACCAGCATTTTCCTATCTGAACACTTGAAGCTATAAAATTTTACTCAGCTGTTACATTCATGTTACCTTTTTTTTTGTAAGTAACATCTTTGAGCAAGTAAGGATGTAGCACTTATTTATATTGCCATAAGCAACAAATGACTTCCAAATACTTCTACAGTTAAATATCACTGCAATATTTTGTAATTATTCCTAGGGGAATAGCTTAGAAGTAGTAGCCTCACTCATAAATGTCCTTATTAAAAAAACCCCCCGAACCAAACAAACTAGAATTCATTGACCAAATACTCAAGGAGATGACTGTTTAATTTATATAAAAAATAAAATTTACAACTCCTTTAGATTTTTTTAAGCTGTCATCCAACACAAGTTAGAGCAAGAAAGCTTTAGCACACAAAGATTAACATGTAGAAAGCTGAGCAGCAGTAACAGAGGGAGGAAAATGGATATACTGGTACTGAGAGATACATAATTTATTGTTTTTTCAAACCCTAAAATTTAGAATCAACATATGTTTAGACAACATAGTGCCAATGATATTGAAGGTTCCATTTATTTACTCATGGTGTGATTTATTGGGGTGACCTGTGCAGGAACAGCAGGGACTCTTTGATACTGATGGGTCCCTTCCAACTCAGTATATTCTATGATTCTATGAACAAGGTATTTTATTCTGTAGTATAACACTGTAAATATCTTGCTTAGGAATAGATTGCATAAGTGATGTAAATAAAGACAACACAGAATGAAGAAGAAAAACGGCAAAAAAGGATGTCGTCGTACCACCATCTTTGACTATGATTAAAGCTTCCACCATCATAACCACCTTACTTGTGCCTATTTAAGTAAAATTTATTAAGAGTTCATTTCAGTTTTCAAGTCCTAAGTATATTTAAGATTCTAGCTATAAAACAGTTGAGGTAAACGCAGTCACCTGTGTTGGTTTAACCACCTCCAAAATACTGCTTTCTTTTGGAACAACAGCAAATGAAGCTTATGGAGACAAGCCATGTTTGTTTAGGAAAGATTACGCTAAATAACGAACGGCTGGAAGCGCTCTCCCTTCTTTCCAAAAGCGACATTTAGAAAAGCTGCATTTTTAAAATTGTACATCAGTTCATTCCTTTTTAAGCAGCATGTAACCCTTAGAGTTGTATGCTTCCCACCACTCTGGAAAGTTATACAGCTGTCAAAGGAAACAAGTGACAGGAGAACTCTACTACCACCATCCCCCTCATCTATATTCCAACTGCTTCTCCTCCACTTAAAAATACTACCTGGAAAATACACTCAAGAACAACTAATTTCAGTTTTTTTCAATTTAGGTTAAACACTCAGCAATGTTTTTGCTGTTTCCCTTATTAAAAGTCTAACAGACATTTCAAAATACTACTTACAACACTATCAGAGATTTACTCGGAAATCCTGAATCAGTTGCATCCACATTAGAAACACAACACTGCTCATAAAGAGCTGCTGCAAGCTATAGCCTCCTAAAATAGTCTGACTGATATTCCTTTTCCATTCCATACACAGACATGCTAATGTACCAGAACAGGTTTTAGACTGTAATTACATAAGCCAGGTCTTCCCTCTCCATGCTAAAGCAACACTACATTGAAGGTTTTAATGAAAACATTACTACTATTGTGAACTATCCAAATCAAAATTTCTTCTGAAGACCTGTAAACTAGGACAGCATACTTTATTCCTCTTCTATTAAAAGCCACCATGTATTTTGTTAACATGACCACTGGGTTTCTTCCCCTCCTGCTCTCAGACTACAGTTTACATCACATTTCAGTTGAAAAGATAAGCATATTGATTGTGAGATATAAGTTGCTTCTGAAAACTATCATTCCCATGCATGAAAAAAATATTTGTATGTACTTTACATGGAAGTACTTTCACCTATTTAACCTTACATACTCATTTCCTGTGGCACCCAACTGTGATTGCAACTGGGGAAATCACACATATGCTCAGCACAGCGAAGTCAGGGGTGTCCTGACTGACTGTGCCTCTACATCTGCAGGCACGGTCCTGAGCTTCTCAAAGAGCAAGTCTAAGTTCAGCTGTCTTTTTCTAAAAGAACCAATTCAAACAGAATGCACTGCTGCATAAAAATATAGCTGCTATTAATGTGTTACACGGCTTGCAGAAAATACTTTCTGCTTGCCTGCAATGCAGCATTGATGCAAATGGATGGGTGCCAAACTCAGCATCTTGCTAACATCACTTTATCTAAAAAAACAGGGAGTGTCGTTAAGAACCTTCTTCCAAAAATTTTATTCTCTCTTCTCATTTTTTTTCTAAAAAAGAGAAAGGACACAGCTGAAAACCTTTCATATGTGTCAAAAGAAAAATGGTACATGTAGAAGAAGTAGCAAAACTGAACGTCATTCCCTTTTTGTTATACACTGCTCTTTATCTGCCTGGAAAAAAATGAGCAGGCAAGCAGCAAGCCCAGACCTTTTCCGAACACTTAAATCAGTAACCACATTTCTGGTAACTCAGCAGAGTATTGCTACACAACACTACACAAAGTTACAGATTCCCAACATTACTGGAGACCTTCAAGGCTTTAAAAAACATTAGTAAAGCAACAGAAAGCCGAACAACAGGTTGAAGTTTTAAAAAGGGACAAAACATAACATTCAATGGTTAAAGATGACACATGAGATTTTAAGACAGGCCCTTGCTTCAGCAGCCCCAAACAGGGATGCAGTGCTTACAGACTCTCCTCAAACAGCATGCTCAGACCTCAGTGGTCATGGTTCCGTCACACAGTAATGACTATTTAATAGTACAGGATTTACCAAATTAAACAGTGACAAAACACCCAGTTTCATTCACTACACAGTGATGGGTAAAGGGGGAAATCTCAACCACCACTACTAATACACAATAAATAAGAACATTATCATTTCAGAATACCTCAACTGCCTTTCACAGCTAACAGCTGTACCTCGCCACAAAACTTATACATACTTCCCAAGACACTTTCAGTAATTTATGCAAGTCATTTGACTCCTAAGTTAACCTAGCCCAACTCCTTTTCTAACCTTAAAGATGAGGAACCTTTAAGGCACAACTCTGCCTGGAGTTACTCATATCTCAAAATGGTTATCAGAAGATGAGCAGCTCTTTACCAAGAGACTTGGCTATACGAATGCTTCTTGGTTTTTTGCAGCACACTGTATCAAGTGGTAACATTTCAGTTGAGACAACCTTCAGATTTGAAGTCAGTACATGGTATTATGCTGTTAATCCTGTTCATTTAACAGCTCAGGGCAACACACAAACAAATATCCTGCAACTGTACTGGTGCTATACTTTGGCAGCGAGGAAATGTTTTCTGCCTTACCAACTGCAAAAAGGAATGGGAGGAAGGTAGAAGAAAAAACTTCAGGAGTTTTCAGCTATGAGTACAAGGAAAGAAACACTGTACATTACTGATACTGACTGACAGGATAAATGACTGCTCAGTATCTCCTTAGTGACAGCTACAAATCTTGTTTTATCAAAAACTGAGTTATTGCACGCTGCACTATGAATGTGTTTTCCTACATTCATTTATATGAGTATTTGTACTCTTTGGGATAATTATATGTCTATTTTTTTCTCAAACTAAGCCACTGAGTATCATTTTTCAATTGCATGATTCTATTTGCAGATCAACCAAATTCTGTGGGATGGTGATACTCAGCAGGTATTACTTTTTGGAGCACAGAGTAACAGTGATACTGTCAATGCACTTTTCAAAGATCCACAGTTCACAGTTTTATACTGCAATATAAAACTATTCTAACAGTGCTCACTGGTTGTACCACAGCATTTAACATGTACTAGCCTTACAATGCTGTAGCTTACGTTTAGCTTCTCTGAAAATTCAAGTCCTTCCCAAAAGTGGCCAATACCAGTGACGAGTGTCTGTGGGGGGGCTGGCTGTGCAATCTGTAAGAACAGATGGGTCTTTGTATGATAAACAGCCACAGCCTCCCCTCCCAACTACTGCTGCAAGTTTTACTGTGAGGTCACTCACTTGTTGTTACTCTGCTTCCCTCAAATAGGAAAATACAGACTTAAAAAAAGTTGACTGCAATAACCAGTTTCCTAAAAAATTGAGGGAGCATGCCCCAGAAAATGCATGTGTAAGCTCCTGGTCCCTCTACTGGCATTCCTTTTCATTTTCTGAATGGAAGATGCTCACTAGATTTGCCAGGCAAACCGAGCAGGCTTTGTGGAGTAAATACAATGACCTAGCTGGGTAAGCTTTTTTTTTCTTTAATAAAGTTTTAAAAAAATTTGATACTGAGGGACTCAAACAGCATAATTAAACCTTTTGGCAAGTGTTTCACTCCTGTTAAATCTTAAGAATCAGGTATTTAAATTACAGTAGCTTAAAAGCTGTTTCATAACAAGTTAAGTATTTGTTCTCAAGAGTAGAAACAGTATTTCAGTGGGAAAACTGAAGCATTAAGACTAAATTAGGTTAAAAGAACCTCTCTAATCCAGTTACAGAATACTAGATTTCCTGATCCTTTCAGTGGACGTGATAACCATTAAAAAGGCAGTTTTGATCAGGTAATAGAAGAAAGATCACTTAACTAAAGCTTCCAAACTTTTTCAGAAACTCAATAAACTACAGAACTGCTAATGTGTGTGGAAAGATGTTTCATGTCACAATGTCTTCTTAAGGGACATGAGAGCATCACATCCCTCCTATGTAAGACAACAATTAGTGGTTACTAATGCCAAAGTGCATGCAAAGCAAACATCAGTCATAATGCTAAGTAATCCAGAACATCACATCTTAAAACCTCTATCTTATGAGAGATGTTATCTGGCTTACACTGCCTGGTTAAAGACTTCTACTGTATAGCAAGTTCTCACCAGTGAATTCAGAAGATTGGAGAGACTTAGAGCCATCAGTGTGATTTAGTATTTGATGCACCAGACCCAAAGATGTTTCACTTTCTGAAAAGAAGTTCAAGATTGGTTTTACTTAAACATGGCATTATTAGACACTGTGAGAACATGAATCATTGTGCCCTTGATTACTACTACAACAGCCTTTTATTTCATCCCAAAAGAATTTAAGTGTGAAATTCCTAACATCAGTACTGTAGAAATTATAAACTAGATATAAGGTCTATATATGCACTCTCTACTTGGTAGCAAAAGACAGGAAATAATTAATAAGGATTTTTTTACTAGCCTTTGAATAAAAGCTAGAAAACTTGCTATGCACTTATACTTGTCTGCCCATTATTTTTAAAGTGAGTTTTCACCAAAATGTCACATGCCAGTTAGGGCACACAGAGTTTACTGTGCAGTTACAAATGTGACCATGCTTGCATGGGATGCAAAGTGTAACAGTTCCACAAGCCCAGAGATCTACCACTTCAGAGCAAAGTTTTACTCCAACTGAATTGAAAGTGAATGAGAAAATCTGGTCAGACTACAAAGTCTTGAATTCTCTGGAAGTGCTCAGGTGTTTTAGAAAGTATTGACTCTTCCCCCACCCACAGTCACATTTCCCAGACTAAAGAGGCTTTTCCTTTTAGTATTTCCTCCTTCAACTAAGCTTAGGATGGGCTATAAACACCTATTACTCTCGATACCATTGCTTTTCAACCAAGATCTCAACAGCTCAGCCACAGATGGGCCAGGATTATTAAATTCCAATGGTAATTGGAAATGGCCATTACAAATTTCAGTATTTTTTATCACCAAGTTTATCCTGTAATGTGAAAGAACCATTTCAAAAACAGGAAACAGTAACACAGAGCAGTGTTGAGAATACTACAGATACAAGGGTTAAATAACATCTAAACAGAGCCAGTGATGGCACGAAAGCCACGGACAAGTCCTTCTACATTGCTACAAGGAATTGCCACAAGGCTTGAGGAGCTTCCTCCTGTTCTTTCTGGGAAAGGGTTGTCTAAAATCTGGCATCAGGTGTAACACCTTAATGACAACATGAAAAAACAATATAGAATCATGGAATGGTTTGGGCTGGAAGAGACCTTAAAGATCATCTAGTTCCAAACCCTCTGCCATGGGCAGGGACACCTTCCCCTAGAGCAGGTTCAAAGCCCCATCCAATCTGGCCTTGAACGCTTCCAGGGATGGGGCATCCACAACTTCTCTGGGCAACCTGTTCCAGTGCCTCACCACCCTCACAGTAAAGAATTTCTTAATATCTAATCTAAACCTATTCTCTTTCAGTTTTAATCAATTCCCCCTTGTTCTGTCATTACGTGCTCTTGTAAAAAGTCCCTCTCCATCTTTCTTGTAGTCTCCTTTCAGATACTGGAAGGTCCCAACTAAGTCACCCCAAAGCCGTCTCTTCTCCAGACTGAACAAGTACAGATCCATCAACCAACACCACGTGTTTGGGAAATGGAAGCACAGCTCACTACCCTGCTAGATCCCCAAGCATGCAAAACTGCTTTTAAAAAGCAGATTAGGAGGTCCAAAAAAAGGCACGCAAGTTTACTGGGAAAAATGTTATTTCTATGGAATTCCCACAGTAGAAGTTACTGAATAGCAATGCACAATTTGCATCATATCATCTAAATGTCTAGTTTACAAGAAAATGCAAAGCATCTGACTATATTCTGGATACCTACAGCTTTTCATATACAGTAATGTCTACAATCCCAAACACAAAACCTAACAATTTTCAGTAAGGCTTCTTCTCAAAGAGTGATTTCCCAACTCAGTGAGCAGGTTCAAGTTAAGCACCAGCCTCTTTAGCCTTGCCAGCTTTTAGACACTGTTTTCAAAGCAATCCAGCTTCTGGGTGACAAAGGCAGAAAGGAACAGAATGTAAGACTGTTGCCTGCTCTTACTGCAGAGCCTGGGAATGAGTGCTCCAATATTTCACTAGTGATAGGTATCTCTGCTCCGCTTTCTAAACACAAGGCTGAAACGGAATGATCCATGTGTGCAGCTTTAAATGTCTCTAAACTTTTGTTTACGAGATCCAAGCATTCAAAAATGTGAATGCAACATATTTAATAGAAAGTCTCCAGCAGAGAGCACAGTCTCTAAAGTGATGCAGTCCAAAGACTATTTGCCTAGCAGAACCAAATCAATCTAACAGGGGACACAAACACTTCAGATCAATACTCATGCCTACTGTACTCTCCATCTCTGAAGATTATGACTGAGAAACTTGACACTGCCAGCAATACAGGCTCCTTTACTGAAGTAATTCTATTGCTGAACAAGTTAATTCTCCACAAAAATAATGCTTTAATGTTCTTGCTTCCTTTTTAGTGGTGTTCTGAGCAACGTGTTAAGACCTTTCAATCAGCTCTTTTTTCAAGAGGGCAAAGGATACTTTTTCATAATTGTTCAGTAAGATCAGAAGGAACCACCCTCTACACAAGTGATGCTACTTGGCCACTTGATCCTGCTGCCAAAGTCTAGCCTTCAGCACACCACAAGTGTTCTGGTCACTTGTAAGGGATTTAAAGACACCCCTTCTTGGTTTACACACAAAATCTCAGTGCAACAACTTCCACAGATCTTTAATACTTAGCACTGTGAAAGTCAGAATCAGAATCAACTGCCTTTCTTCAGGATCAAAGGCACTTCAAAATGTTTATACAATGCCCAGCTCTGGGGAAACCTCTCTCTGATCTTCAGGATGAAAATCAATGCTCCCTTGCAGCCAGAGAATGGAATGCTACAGCACGGCTTTTGTAACATAGCCTCTCATTAACAGAAGACCTGAGATACCATCTCAACTTCATGGCCCTGCTGGCCATGTATAACAGACCCGAGAAAAGTATTTTCCACAGCAGTTGTTCCATGTCAGCAGCATGTCTGGATCATGCAAGACAGAAAAAGCTCAAGACTTTCTCAGTGGGGAAACAAAAAAAACTTATGTGATGGCACACAATAAACATGCCAACATGACCACCTCTGCTGGTCACTACAGAATCCCAGGACGAACATGTTAAAAGTAAGCAATATCGTTTGACCACAACTCAGTAGCAGTGAAAGGATAAAATGACTTAAAAAAAAAAATAGAGATATATTAGTAAGTGTTTTCTGACAAAAGACCAACTGCCACTTCAAAAACCTAAAAGGCAAAGAAAAACAAACCTAAAACATCCACACTCACAAGAAACTCCCAGCTTTAAAAACAACTAAGAAAAAGGAACAGGGAAACCCTACAGGGTTGTTAAGCTGCAGTAGTAACTACTAGAAAAACTTCAGTATGGCTGTTAGATACCTGATGTTCTTTACAGTACTTGCTACAGAAAGTATAGAGGTAACTCAGCAGCTGCAGCCCCCACTGACAGCCAGCTTTGAACAAGTCAGACTCATACATGAGACATGCAAACACCCCTGTGATCTGCGCAGACAATCTATCTCACAGAACCCTTTTAGAAATGGAAAAAAACCCCCACTAAAACCAGACTGGCACCAAGATGAAGCAGACTCTGCTCCTTACAAACACCTACACCTGAACAGGTGATCAGCAGTACACCACATATACACAGACTCATATACACCTCCAGTGCAACAAGAATCACAATTAAGATTATAAATAATTTTAAGAACACAATCTACCTAGTTATATTAATAACAAGTGACTATCCAAAGACTCTGGCAACCAATTTAAAGTGTATCTATGAATTCAGACAGCTATACTTTTTTATTGAACATTTAATTGCTGTATCAAATCCTAACAAAATTATGAAACTAAACTCCACATTTCTATTTTGAAAAGCTTGGAATACTAACTTAAATATTTTTCACAGATACTAAATCATCTGCACAGAATTCCAAGCACAAATGAATGTAATATACCAGGTACTTACACATATGTGTTACTTTCCCACAGGCTTCAAAATGCAACCACACAATGAAAACCTTCTATGGGGCTCATCAACAAAAACAACAATTCCACTTAATTCCTAAATGGTGCAGATAAATATCCTTACCATCTATTTCAGGAAAAAACACTCTGAAAGGATGTGCGTGTGTTTATTTATACAGACACACACAGAGACATGAGCTTTAAACTCCATCAGCCAATTTTTCAAGTCTATGTGATTTTCATATGTAAAGCACTGCCCCTTAATACTTTGCAGTGTATTTACAGTCTATTCAACACACATTAGTTTTGTTTTCACACTTGTAATCTGGCTACCATTCATCACAATTCAGACTGGCCACCAGGCAGAGAATGCCCTCATTCAGTTCTGGACTTGGTTTACTGATTCAAACCAGTGAAAGGGCAGAATTTAAACACCAAAAGCCATACTAGGATCACAAACCAGAATAACCATCAGTTTTAGCCCTAGTACATTTCCAGCAAGAAGAATCATGAAAGAAGAAAGGGGCATGGGGGCAAGGACCTACTCTAGGACAGCATGGAGAGGAAGCACGAAATAAAGCAGCAGAACAAAGTTGCTCACTAACTCTACAAATGCAAGGAGAAAGAATTTTCAGGAAAAAACCTCAAAACATGATATAGGAGGGAAGGCACATAATATAGTGGCAAACAGAAAATTGAAGTTATCTGATACCAGCATAACAGTCTTTAAAGCAAATCACCAAAACAACCCACAACTTGCTTAGTTTATTAGGTATATGCATCTCAGCTCACCACACTCCTACATTATCCAGGTTTTCTGACTGATTACCAAAGCCATAATTCAAAATGGCAAGGAAAATATGATTCTAGAGGCTCCTAATAAAACCATGGTGAACTTTTAAGGGTTTTTTTTAATAAAAAATTATGCCACTTTAACCTTCTATAAAAAGATGACATTTACAGCAAATAACTCATGAATTTGATGAGTTAGTAAGTTCCATTTTAACCATGTAAATACCGGTCTTCTAGTGAGAAGAACCCAATAGCAAGAGTGATGCTATCCAATACTGTTCCCATTAAAAACCACTACCACATCACATTTTTTCAGAGTCAGATCCTCAAATCTGTAATTAGGTTCTATAAGATGTAATCTGCCACTTGCTGACAAGATGTAGAGGTGATTAGTCCAAGAGTTTTGTCAAGCATAAGCAGATGCATCAGTGAGGGTGGGCTGGGTACTTCTTAGCTGGGAAATGGCATTTAAGTTCAAGTAAGAATTCATAGCATGCTGGGATTTTAAATGCAATCATTTTACCTAAACATTTCCCATCACTGTCACACCTTGTACTAGAAAAAAATTGGTCCTTAATATTTATATCAACATTTCAATTAATGTATTTTTAATTTCAAAAATCCAAATCTTCAGTCAACTTAAACCCTACACAATACTGTTTTTTCAACTTTTGTATTTCTAAAATTGTAATTACATACCACTGTAGCATTTGTATAAATCTCAGATGCAGTATACTACTGTTAGCAATAAATGCAAATAAATTCAGTGTAGCAAAAAGGAGATACATGTGAAGATGGGCTGTTACCATCAAAATAGACCACAGGGTAAAGTATGGACGACCTAATGATATTCTGGTTTTTCTGACATAAGTTTAAAACTTCTAGAAGCAAATTTGTTAAAATAAACATACCAATATGTGCTGAACCACTGCTACTTTTACTTTGTATAGAGGTACTGCATGTCTGGGTCCCGGGTTGTGCTGTGCCTGTTCGATTTAAACCCCTGTATAATTTCCTACAGGAGAGTTCATCATTGTCACTGTCATGTAGGGATGGTGTCCGAGGCCTAAAATGCCGCCATCTACATGATTTGATATTGACTAGTATCTGACTGAGGTCTTTTGAGAAAGATTTGTCCGAGGTATTTGTTTCTGAGGTATTGGCAAATTGACTGATTGAAGAGTGTTGTGATGAGGAAAACCTTTCCAAATCCAGATGATGAAATGCATTATCGTAGTCCGAATGAGCTCTGTCTAGTAGCACCCTAAAACCAGGAGAACAATGCACAATTATACAGTGGCAAGAAAATACCAAGAAAGTCATTGGTTTGACATGTGTGCTTGTGGATGACAAAGGGATAAAAAAGCTACACAAAAATGTTCTAGAACAAGCAAACACACACATACACGCTCCCCTGACACAATGCACGACCATCTATTATTTCACAGTAAGTAGTAAATTTAGGTATATTCTAGCTTCTACTATCTGAAGAGCTGAGGTACAACATCACGTATATATTAAAGACACTGCAACAACATAGTATTAAAACAAAACGACCTAGAGAATAATACTGCTTTAGTAAAAACTGATTCATATGTCCTCCTAAAGTAACTTCATTTCCAAAGCCTTACTCCCATGTATACTGACTATACCTACAACCATCCCAATGCAGCAGAGATGTCACACATTAACTTCCAAATCCCCTTGCAAACATCCCAGTAAGAATCATCTTACTGATTGGCCAAGCTGGCTTACTAATATGTGAAGAGGTGCTAAGCATAAATTTGAAAGGCAAATCACATTCTTACTATTAATAAATATTTAATACAAATATACTGTTTTCTTAAAGACATCATATACACTCAACCATTTATAAATTGTCTTCAGTAAAGATTCTTAGAAGCAAAATGCCTGAAATAAGTAATTAAATTATCTGATATTTTTCACAAGTTTGAAATTTAACAGTTATTGTAATTTCTAAGCATCTCTCCCAAAATCACTGAATACAGTCTAAACTCTGAAAAGCATTTTTTGCAAAATACAGTTTTTGCTATCTTGAAATGCTACTATTTGAGGAGAGCTATGCAAATAATTTAAAAACAAACCAATCACAACTGAAGATATACATGTGTTTTCATGTCAAAAAAATGGGAGTGCAAGCAATAAAACCTCCCTAGAACTATTTAAGAAAACATTACTAAAACAGCTTCCACTAGTGCAAAACAAAAATGGAGACATCAGCCAGCTAATCTCCCTGTGATGTCTCCATTTTTTTATTTTTTGTTTTCTAGCGTTTTTTTAGACTTTGTTCTTCTTTGCATCTTAATGTTTTTTTTAGTTTTATTTTCATAAACAGCAACAAGTACACAGCACTTACCTTCCACCACGGCCAACCCGTCTTCGTGCAAACCCAATACATCTCTGGGGTACAGTGAGGGTGGTTAAGCAGTATCTGTAACGCACATCTCCTAATCTTCCCTCCTTAGGGCTACTCCACGGCCAGTTGCCAGGTTGGTCTAAATGAGGCTTAAAATAATTTTAAAACAATTAAACACAAGATGTTTTCCCACAATGACACTCTGTCTCATGATGCATAAGGAAATTCTACTTACAGCATAGTACTGACAGCCTGCTTTCCTACGGAAGGCGAAAGGACCATCGGGATCATTTTCTTCCTCAGCCTCCGAAGAACCAGACAAAACCTTCAAAGAGGGGATGGGGTAAGGGTGGTGTATGAGGAGAGATATTAGAAAATTCCTGAGTTTTACTTCTACTCTTTCCCAAAAAGCAGCACAAAAGTGTAGAGGTCCTACCTGGGAGAGAGGTTCATCATCTGAGCTAGGAAAATCATACTGATTCAAATCTTTAGCATTAAAGACTGGCAGTGCAGCAGGACTTGTCTGTTGAGGAGTAGCAGCAGCAGACGAAGGTAAGACTTTTGGCTTCTTCTCATACTTTCTTTTGGGTCTAATAACATCAGGTTTATCTTGCTGCAAGAAAAATAAAAAGCAGTGTAAAATTACACACAGAAGAAAATTACATTAGAATAGGAGTTTAAGTGAACTCCTATGTAAGCAAGCTAACAACATGAACTCATCTACCATCTTCACAGTAAAACATGCAGTCATTTCAGAGTGCCTGTATTTAATTTCCAGTAATTGAAACATTGAACAGACAAGGTGGAATCAAGCACTGTTTGCTCAATCTGTGCTAGGTAACTCACTAGCAGTTAAGGTAACAAGACTATTTTGGAGAAATAGACCAAAATATATATGATGATGTCCATGAGGCACCTTTTTTACTTCCTAGCATTTTCAATTGACAGCCATTTATGCAGTGTTAGGATATTACTAAGTACCAAGCAGTGCTCTGAAGGCAAAAAATAGACTTCTCAAAGATACCTATAATCTTGCAAATGTCTCTAAAAATTAAACAAATTTCCCCACACAATGCAAAGCCAAGTTTAAGTGCATTTCCCAAGTTTCCAAGCTGAGACACTGCACTGATCCAACATCACTGATAAGCAAGTACACACCAGCAATCAAAATGACAATGCTTTACTATCAATGGAAGAATTCACTGATTCAAGCCACCTTGTCAAATTCAGAACAGCCTCTGGATATTCTTCAATTACAAGTTGTCTTGGTTTAAAATTCAAATTATACCTCAGCATTTATCCTGTGTTACCTGACCTATTTAACATGCTCAGTTGTTCGCACTGTAGCTATGCTTTGTATGACACAAAATTAAAGCCTGCAGGGAGAAAAGTACTTGTCAGCTGTCTAAATCAAATAAGATTATTTGACACTTTACTTAAATATGAAACCAAAGATATACAGCAGAGGGAGAATTATCAATGGGTCATATTTTAGAAACCAAGCAAATCCCAACCCTCCATATTAAGTTAACTACATAACTTAGAACAACACATGGCATTCACATCATTAGTTCTATCTTTGTACAACATCTAGATAATAAATACAGTTTTGTTCAGGACATTCTAACTTTATGGACAGTAGTAAAGAAAAATGTTTCTGTGCCCCTGAATAAGAACACAATTGCATGTGTCCTTTTATCTGTAGTTTGTCTGTACTTCCTTTATTTCTGTCTTGAGGAATGCCAGTAGTCTGTTATTCTTGGAACTCCAACAGAACAAAGCCATTTTATTTCACTTGCAGCTTTGCTACCCTATTGCCAGTTCCAAAAAGCCTCCTCCCTCTTCCAATCCTAAAACGGTGTGTTTTGTATACTTCACAGCATGAACAGTAACTTGGTTACTGACATTACTTACTTTAACTTTATATTCTTTCAGTTCCATAGCTTCTTGGTGTTTAAAAGAACTGCTGTTAGTCACAGGAATGATGGGAATAGCATAGGTGGGTTTAAGCGGCTGCCGCTGTGCCATGACTTCAGACATGATCTCTCCACTGTAGTCACCCAAATTATACCTGAAATCAGAATAAATTTTATTTGCTGGAATGTTTACAACGTCCATCTGGTAAAAAATTGAGAAACATTGAGAAACACAAATTAATGCTTGCAGCTTGGGGTAAAGGGACATCCAGGACATCAGCAAGAAGTACAAAAAGTATTATTCCAGAGAAGGAGACTAGTAACATAGAAAATTCATTGCAATGAATAATGCTGACAGATAAAAAAGGACAACTACCCTGTAAAGCATTTCCAAAAGGTAATACTGTAAAGGAAAGAAGAGGAGAGGGTTACTCTCCCCCTTCCTTGGGGACTGGTACCATTTAAAGACCATACATTTATCACTCAAAGTTTTAAACAGTGAAGCAGAATGCCTTATTCATGAATCTTCCCTCTTTTGTGTTATGGAGTATTTTCAGTAAGTAGATCCATGAAACATTACATGTCAAGTCCTGTGACAAATGCTGAGTTTAAGTGCATTTCTCTACTCTGAGGGAGGTCTTAAAAGTCTTTCCTCTATTCAATGGCTTGTTTTCTTTAAAAAGCAACTGGAAAAATCTTCACGATTTCTCCCCCCTCCATTTCTGCTGAAAATGCTCAGGGCTTAAAAGAAGTGCCCTGGTAGAACCAGTTCAGTTTGTCTCCCTAAAAATCCAGACTAGGCGCTGACTTGGAACATTTGCTTTCAAACATGGATATTTAGGCTTGAAAAGTCTATTCAGAGTCTAAGTATCAACCTAAAGGACATCTCCACATTACAACTGTGATCCTCAGTCAATTGGGAAAGTAACACTTGGCAGAGCATTTGGCCCCCAGCACAGCTGACCAACAGGATGGCAAAAGAAGCACTAGCTGGAGATGACTCTCACATTTAATACTGTATGAAATGTGTATTTGTTTTCCTAGTAAGAGGAATAAGCATTTTTAGCAAAGAATAGAGATCATGAAGTCAAAGAAGAATGGTAATGATTGAAACTGGCCTTAAAAATAGCTAGGATTTCCTTAATCTACATACTTAACAAACAATTTCAAATGACTTTGCTTGAAACTATGATCTCTCTTCCGCTATAATATACAGAGTAGATACGTACATTTGCAAGCACCTACACATGTAATAAAACAATGTAGCTTAGTATGACAATAACCCTCCCATAATAAGCAACTTCCTAATGTTTTATATTTTCTCCATATGCAAATATGAATATGCTATCCTGTAAATGTGAAACAGTCTGAACTTAATTTAAAGATCTCCCACTGTTCAAATATTTGCAGCAATCCAAATATAAAGTAGTTTCCAAAGCTTTCTGCAGCAAATTTTCAATAAACATTACCTCTTTTCCATAATTTCCAGTGTTAAATGCAGCAACTCTCTTTTGCTTTTTTCCCTCCTTTTTATCATCTCCAGGATGGTTACTGCACGACTCAGATCTCGACGCAGCTTCAGCATCTTCTCATAAGAAGCTTCATCATTTTTTCGATTCTGTAGATACATAAAATATGTGTGTTTCCCCACATCATTTAAGTTAAATAATATGAATTAAAGTAAGTTCTAAATATTTAGGCATATTAAAAAAAAAAGATAAGTCACATGCTAAACCAAAGAGAAGCATGTGCATGTTATCAATGATATACAGCTTGCCAACACCCTAAGCAGGTTTAACAGTAAATTTAGTGAAAAAGTGAAAATAAACTTTCATTTAATAGTTGGACAAAAACCGTTTTATGCTTTTTGCCCTTGCAAATTAAAAAGAGAACATCCCATGCTTTATTATGTTATACTACATTGCAGAATTGTTTCTTTATATAAGCAACTGACTGGAAGAGGGAGAATGAAAAGAAAGAAAAGCTGAGGGAGGTGCTGATGTACTCACTTTTCGTGTCTGCATCTTTTCTGTTCGTCTTCTAAAAGCAACATAAGGGTCATTTGTGCTGGAACCATCTCGTTTTTCCTGCTTCACTGCTGGGATAAGTGAGGGACCTCGACAATTTTTCCTCTTTTTAATCCAGTACTCATACACTTCTCTGATCAATTCATCATCTTCCTTCAGCAACAGCTTGGCCTCTTGCAGGCTGACTGGCTAAATGTAAAATCCAGCATGTCACTTTCATACAGTAATACATAGAGTGTGTCTTTCAAATTCTTTATTCAAAGTACCGTTGTACCTGCTGACCGCTGCCCTTCTCTAGTCTGTCTATCATCTCCTCAAATTGCAAAGGAGAGATGTCCATTCTCTTCTTCAACTTATTCACAAAGATCTCATCTTCCGAATCCAAGTCATAATCTGGCTGCTCAGCATCCAAACTAAAAGCTAAATGATACAGTGAAAGTTAAAGTTAGTTTTACTACAAAAATGTTTTGTTCTAATAGTGTCCAGAGCACACACCACACTTCTCAAGAGAAAACCAAAATTATTTGTTTGAATGTTGTAGTAATGCTACTCCCACACTGATGTAAATATTGAGGTCTTTTTCTTGAAAAAAACCTACCCTGTTAAAAATCAGGCATAAAAGTTGACATCTACTTGTTATGGTTTTGTTAACCAATGAAAACTTATTAGTGGTCAAACCACCTAACAGCTTTCTGCCTCACTGCTTCAGTAAGAAATTTTTAGATTCGTTAGAATCTTCAGTGCTGCCAAGCATTCTGCAGTTTTATGTATTGTATGATCAGCAGTTAAGATTTCAGCCCAAACACACATCAAAGGTACTCCTAGCAAAGTATGTGCATACTGTATTACAATGATCTTACGCATATTCTCATCAATGATTTTTGTGATGTAGATGAGTCAGACTACACTGGCCCAGCATGATCTACCCTGTGTAGCAAAGCGTCTTCAAACAGAAGAAATGTTTTGCAGAATGCAAACAACTGTTTTCCACAGTATCCTATAGAAACACATCACTCTACATTTGAAACACGACTCCCTACTTCTCATGTCTCATTCAAATTGCTGTGGTAAGAGACACAAATTTCTTCCCAAGTGCACATGTGAAAACACATAGGTATGTGTTTTTAATAAACAAATAGGTAGAATATAATGCAGCTTAGAATTCACAGTTCCAGCTGTTAAAACTGCTAGATAAGGAAAATAAGAATGAAAAGTATAACCTTAATATCAGCATGAGAAACTGCTAGTAGGAAGGAAGAACTTTTTTCACAATGAGGGTGGTGAAACACTATAACAGGTTGCCCAGAAAACTGGTGGATACCCATCCCTGGAAACATTCAAGGTCAGGCTGGACCAGGCTCTGAGCAACTTCATAAAGTTGAACCCCCTTCACTGCAGGGGACTTGGATATAGATGGTCTTTAAAAGGTCCTTTCTAACCCACATTAGTCTACAACTCATATTTTAAGCCATTACTGAGGCTCAGACTGATATAGAAGCCTAGCCTTTAACCAAAGTTAATTAGGCATGAGATATGTTTACACAGCATAGATACTACTTCTTAAATTCTGCTCATTACACTATGCAACAGAATTCTGCAACAGACTGTATTTTTCATAACTTTTTCCAAAGTCATCTGAAGTAATGTGGTGCTCACATGAAGGGTCATATCCATAGCAAATAGCTGCTATCTTCCAACAAAAACAAAACCACAACAAATTTGCAAGTCATCAGTGATATCTAAACCCATCTGCTTTTAGATGTAGAATACTTCCACCAGGCATAGGCAAATACTGCTACTGTCATTTCTGGTTGGCTTCCCAACCCACTCTAGTGCCATTTTATCCTGGTTATGCTTCAGGGACAGATATTCTGTTTATTAGCTACGCATTATGTATTTTCCTCCTTAAGTAGATTTGTGTCTGTCCTTGCCAACAAATCTAAATTTCCTTGCAAACTGTTATTACGGTACTTCTTCAGCAAGTACTACATATTTTTCAACATGTCGAGAAAAATTAATTCTCAGAAGTCAGTCTTGATGGGAGCTCAACAGACATTTATGAATAATGTCTTAACTACTAGCAAAATTAAATTCTCAATGTAGACTTCAATGAATGAGTTACTTTACTTACGCTGTATGTGAATCAGCTGCTTTGGCATTTTAAATTCTCCGGGATATATAGATTCATAGTATGCAATATTACTTTCTGCTTCTGGAACCGGTATAACCATGTTATCCCTCTTCTCTCCATAGACTTGTTGTGCTGAGATAGCCCGCTGCAGATGATGTTCCTATAAATAAAAAGGTGAAACGAAAACCTGAGAAAATATTTCCAGAACTCAGACTTGCTCAGGTTGAAGGAGGTGTATTTCCCTGCAAACGCTCTCACTGTAAACCCCTGAGCCGAGGAGTCGATGGTCGCACGCGAAGTGCGCTGCCAAGGCCGGAGGGTTCCCCGGCAGGTGGCGCTGTCCGCCTGGCACACCCCCTCACACCCCGCAGCTTCCCAACTCCTCCAGTCCTGTCGGCGCTCCTGGCACACCGAGACACACAAACCCGCACTTCACTGTTTCTGGAGAGACACTTAAGATTGATTGGATATACAGATTGTAACAAGTAGCTGCAGACAGATATTGACTCTGGTACTATTCTGTACTTGCCTTGGCCATTTATTGCCAGTGATGTCAGAAAACCAGAAAGGAGGCCTTGCCATCATTGCCAATGAACAGCAACTATTTTTACCTAGTCAATGATTCCTGAAGACATTCTCATTTATTGCAATGCTTCCCATTATCCTCCCTTTCCTCCTCCTAATTCATCAAAAACCAGCAAAAAATGCAATCCATTCTCCCTGTAGCTCTGTCAAGACAGTGAGTAGTTATCAGCAGGGTTCGTACGGTTACTAACAAAAACCCACACAGAAATATGTGCGCATGTCTTTAAGTGGTTTACTGACAATATAAGGTATTTTTTTTCCTTATTAGCAATGCTGGTTTCTTAAGTTTCTATTCTGTTCCTCCCTAGGCGCTCAGTAAACCCCAGCGCTACAATAGTTATGCCAATACAACTCTGAGATGCTATAAACCAGATTACTGAAATACTCAAAAGCAAGAACTGCAGCAAAAGGGTAGCAGTGACAGTTGGTTTTAACATTAAATGTATGATGTTCATCCATATGATCTTATTACATCTTTGGCTGTCTGACTTCAATTTAATTCCTTTGGTACAATAAGGGCAATTAAGATCTTCTGTCTAAACTTTAAAAAAGATAAATAATCAGGAAGAGTATAAAACAGGCTTTATTGTAAACTGCAAAGCTGATGCAGCCTGAAATTCGACTGTGTTCTAACATGTAATTCTGCTAAAAGAATTCATAGGATTTCAGCCTATCTTCAAACAAGACAGACATTATTTCACATCTGTCCCTGGTTAAAAAGCTTCTTCACAGAAAGAGACTAATCATGAGAATAAGGCACAGCAGAGTCACAAGTAGAACTCACTGCACTGGTTTTGACCTGCAGCATTTGTTAAGCCCAGACACACATCACCTCGGAGGTGTGGCAGCATTCTGTCTCGGGTATGGACAAAGTAATTTCTTTTCTACCTTTTACTGAAGTACTGCTGTCAGACACCTCAATATTTTGTAACCTGTAATAATTCTTCAGGATTACACAGCTACAACTTGTTGCCTAACAGGGAACTAAGCTTTATCTTCATATAGCACAGTAGGATTCTGTGTCAAACGCATAATAATAGCCAATGTTTCTTTAGTAATAGCAAAAGCTTATTGGTTTTATAATAATATTATGGGTTCCTGGTGTATTTATCCCAACTTGTGTTTCTAAACACCAAAAAATGCCTTACTTCAGAGAAGAAATGGATGTCATACACTAAATTAAGATTTCAGTTTCTATGGTCCACCTCTGATATGGACACAGCTAGTAACTACCAGTAGCCTATACTTCTTTACTAACAGGTTTTAGTAATCTGTATTTAAAGGTATCTTAACAGTATTCTTGAAACAGAAGCACAAATCATGGTTTTATCTTCCTTACATCCCAATTACAAAAATACTCAGCATGTGAGCTAAGAGTCTTAGCAGAGCCACACATTATGAAAAGCAACCGGATAAAATTGCCCCCACTGAAAAAGTTAATCTCCTGTTCATATCAATTTCAGTTCATCTTAAGAGACACTCCACTGAACTAAGACGAAACTAAGCAGACAAGGCAACTTCTCCTCACACCTCCATGCATCAAAGTTTTCACTTACTTGGACAAACCCACAAGAGCAACTTTGCCCCCACCTTCACTATCTCAGCTGGTGGCTCAGCACATCTCTCTCTATCCTGGTAATACATATAAATCAGGTGCAATTGTTAACTCTGAAAGCAGTAATTTTTAACGAGAAAGCATGTTAAATATCTACTATTAACTAACTCACTACAGCTTACAGTTTCTATTCTGCAGTCATTCTCCACTGTGATTGCACAGCTGATTGCTCCCACCAAGATTCAACACCGCATTCATCTGGATCCACAGCTTTCCTTTTAAAAATGCAGTGGTTTCCTCAATTTTTCAGAATGATTTTAAATTCAAATCCTAATCAAACTTTCTGGCTGCTCTTCATGTTACAGGAAGATTTGTATGTATAAACTGTAGTCCCAGTCACTCCTGAAAACACCACCAAGCATTTAAAGACAGAGCACCTAGGAAATTCAACAAATGTTTTCATTTTGTCTGTCGGTCTATTTCTAGAAACAGTTTTCCAGGCAGACTTATTTCCACTACACAACTGCTTCCATTCACTGCATAACAGAGCAGTATTAAAAGGCCTTTTTTATGCCACTATCCATTAGGTCCCATGCCCTGCCACAAAAAAGTTTGACTGGGTTAACTGGGGTTTGTTCTTGAAAACCTCTTATTAGTTGTTCATAGAGATTAGTATCTTCCAGGTGATCAATGGGGCCAAATAATTTACATTACCCATATTCCTCCAGGAACTGCATGTAAGATGACTTGTGCGTAACCCTCTAGCTTCCATCTTTTCAACAGTCTGTTGACTGTTACTTTTTGGGTTGGGATTTATGAAGGGATTTTATGTTTTGGGGTGTTTTGT
>QWTY01001246.1:0-18265 GCA_008033365.1 Pseudorectes ferrugineus | reverse complement strand
TGCTGCATCATCATCATCATCATGGTCATCATTCCAAGCAGTGTTAGTATTTTTCAAATCCTCCCATCCATGGGAGACTAGCAGCTTTTAGCAGAATGGGTATCAAATATATCTGTTTGGGTCTGTTTTCTAGTGATTCCCAGGCTTACAGATAGGTCAATATCCTCTAAATAATTTTTAAATTTTTCCTCATTTTCAGTGATTACACAGAGATCTTAGTAACTTATCCAATTTTTCTGCTCTGCTTGTTAAAGCCTATGACATCCATTTAGGCTCAATTCCTTCCTTTACACTTTCTTCACACTTCCTTTGGAGAAGTGTGTTTTCAAGGTTGCAGTAGTATCAAGGCACTCAAAAATCCAATGTGATATCAGCAACTTTAATTTTCCACTAGCTTCTCAGTGATTAACAGCAAAACTACTTCAAAAAATTCCTTCAGATGATGCATGCATTAAACAAATAATGTATCAAATCTTGAATTTTGAATTCAAAGGAGATGGGAAAATTTAAACCAGAAGAGGATCTGCTATGACATCTGTTTTAGGCTAAATTAAACATAACCATTTAGCCTATGTTTAATCATCCTAGCTTTTATTCATTCACTTTTTATGTAATTTGACAAACTGAATAATGTGTTGCCTTTCCTCACAATACTCTAGGCAAAACATATACTATACTCTTGATTTACCTTTTGATCAATATATTTGTTTTCTTCAATTGCTGATCTTTTAGAGTGGTCACATGAGGAAGAAGATGCTGAAGGAAGTCTTCGCAGCAAGCAGCTGGTATCTTGTTGCTGGCGATCAATAAACTGCTTCATAAAACTTTCCCTTGTGAACAAATAGAGTATATTGACACAATAAAACCCCAAGAAGAGTTAATATTTGGTTTTCCTTATGACATATCACAATCCATTAGTGCAAAGATAGATAAACTCCTGAGAAAAAGCTGTACTGGGCTATAGATATATAAATGAATGGGGTGCCAGAACAACTTGAATCCATTTATTAAAGAAATCCATAAAGCAGTTGAGAGTTGGATCTTTTGCATGTAGATTCAAAGAAAATAATTCTGTTGCTTTTATTATTTATTTATTGACCAATTAAGGTGCTAAATATTTCAAGTGCCTTTTGCAGTTTTCAGCTCTATTGAGCTCATTAAACAGCAAGTTGTTACTTCAATGTAAATCAAATGCTGATATAATCCAAAGGAAACATACTCTCTGCATGAAATTCTTTCTTGAAGATTTCAAACAACATCTGTTCATATAATTGCTTTGAATGTCAGTATTAAGGCACTTCAACAATTCTGTGCCTCACATATGCCATGTTTAAAACACAGAGGCATTTTTGTTTACAACAAATATACATCCATCTTGCTGTATTTTAAGTTCAGTAGAGTTGCCTCTTTTCAGTGTAAACTATGTCACAACTAATTTTTCTCTGGAGAGATATTACTGCATAGTACAATAGCTTCAGATTTAAAGATATGATTTGCTAGTGCTAGTTTGAAGTCTGTTTCAGTAGTTAATAGGATCACGAGTGAGTACAGAACATGCTGGGAAAAACACAACTGGAAAGAAATACCAAAAAAGACTAAGACTAGGAGAAGAACGCCCTCCAGATATAACCAAAGGGTACTTTGATACTAAAAGTAAAACATCTATGATTGTTTCCTTGAGGTTTGGAAGGTTGTTTTTCCTGACCTTTCTGACCAGCATTATTCCTTTTGTTCAGCTAAGGCACTACTAACAGGTCAAACCAGTTGCCTTAGCTTCCCTGTGAATTTAATCAAAAGAAATGTAACCTCAGGAGACTCAGAACAATGGCAGCAATCTTTCACATCATCCTCTCTTCTGGCATGTGTTTGTTGAGGATATTGAAACAGGCATGGAGAGGACCTGTTCAGCCAGCTTGTGCTGTTTCAGCAGACTTTGCAGCCTGTATATAGTAGAGCAGCCCTTGGATTTCTGTCAGGTTTTTTTTACACCAAGCAAAAATAATTGTACTGTAACTGATGATCACAGAATCATAGAATGGTTTGGGTTGGAAAGGACCTTAGAGATCATCTTGTTCCACCCTGCCTGCCACGGGCAGGGACACCTTCCACTAGACCAGGCTGTTCAGAGCTCCATCCAGCCTGACTTTGAACACCGCCAGGGATGGGTCATCCACAGCTTCTCTGGGCAACCTGTCCCAGTGCCTCACCACTCCCACAGTAAAGAATGATCTAGTAGATCACTGAGCATCTGATCTTTAGTTAAGGTGAGTTTCACAGGAAAGTGGTAACTATGCAAATACCAATAAGAGACAAGGTCATCACAGACTAACTGGTATTGGATGGTCCGTTTTATCCCCTCTAATGATTTGCTGCCAGTCCAGTCTATGTTTTAAAACCTACATGAGAATCCATTAGACTGCTGGTTGTCTATGTGAGCCAAGAAAGTAAAATCCAAATGAAAGAGGAGAAACAACACACTTTTCGATTATATTGTACTTGTGTCAGTTCTGGTCAATCTAGCTGCTTTCATGAATAAGGTATAAGAAATGCTAGGATTTTTTTTTCCCCAAACGAGGGAAATGAGGTAAACCCAAAATGCCACATCTTTTGAATGCCTATGTTAATTCTGTTTCACTTCTTATTTTCCAAACTATCTGCCTAACACACAAGAAAAAAAAAAGTTAAATATTTTGGGTGTTATGTGGCCCCCGAAAAGTTTACAGCATACTAGAAAAGGAAATATTTCAATACCTTATTTTTGGAACTGTGAAATCTGAAGGAAGCTTTGAGATTTTCACCATTTGTGGCCTGTTTGGAAATTTTTCAAAGATGCGTAGACGCAACGGAAGCTTCTCCTTTGTATCTGCATTAGCTTCACTTTGCTTTAGCTGAAAACAAGGAAATAAAAAAATATAGAAAGGGAAATTTTGCTCTGTAATATCCCACTCATATTTCAGAATCCAAATAATAACGACGGCAATCATTTAAAGAAACAGAAGATGGCAGCAAAGACCTACAGAAGGTAAATTTGACATGCGTTAAAGGCTTGTGCTAGAAGATGTCAAATGCCTAACAAAACCATGCCTTTCACTGGAAGACATAAAATGGGAGGATTGCTAATCATTTTAATTTTAAAATACAAAGCATATTAGTGTCCTATTCAATATGCTTATTTCTATGTTTTCTTCACAGATTTTAACACTTTCATCAAAAAACCACCCATGATCTTTTCTTATTAGGCACATCTTTCTGTATACGCTGACAGCTCTTTGATACTCAAAGACAACACAGTAATTTAAAAGGCAAAAATTTTAAGAGAATCCAGCTCCCAGAACAGAAAATAACAGGACAATTACATTTAGATGAGTATTATAAGTAATAACACAGAACTCAAAAGAATCCATCTACATCAGCGATACTTAGCTATGGCAAATCACATAACAAATGTTGCATTTATAATAATCCACAGTTATTCAATGGAATATCACCCATACAAATACAGAAAAGGTAGATAAATCTATCTATGTGGATAGATGATGGCTAAATCAAATGATATAAGATAAAAAGATATGATATAGAGATATGATTCCTGAATTCTGATTACCTTACATAGTAATTCAGTTGTGTTATTGCAACAAAATACTAAGTCAAAAAGAAGCAATGAAATTAATTTCCACATTTATTTTAAACTGTATGCATATTGTATACTATTTCAACAAGCATGCAACTGAAATTTCAATTATCCTTCTCACCCCTGCTTGTAAGCAAAGGATTAGAAGCTTAAATTTTAGAAGACATTTTCACCATCAACACCTGCAGGGAACACTGCTGACAGACATCAGCTACAGATTTTTACCAGGGGCAATTGCCCAGGAATTCAAACAGCACTTTAACTCTCATTTGCCCTGCCTAGTGAAATGCATGCTCGCACAGCATGCTATAGTAGAAAATCTGCTCTGCTGCACTGTCATGCTATCAGCAACATCACCACTTCCAGCCACAGGACAGCTTAAACTGAAAATCAATTCATATTCGGTTGGATATAAGTTGTCATGTGGACTGAAAACTGAAGAAAACTGAGCAGCTACAAACAAAGACTAATGATTAATGGTAAAGCTGATTCAGAATAAAAGGGAAATGTTGAATAAATCTGTATTGTGTCCAGTCCTGTTTCATTGCTTTATTAATGATCCTTAAAAGGAAGAAATGATGACATTAGCATACATGATATTAAAATGTGAAGAATTGCAAATACCACATTAGACAAGGAAAAGGACACATTTAGAAACAGTGGCAGGAAATAACAGACTGAAAAAATTCTAGATAAAGAATAAGAGCAGAAGGTAAACAAGAACTTGGATTTCAATACAGCATCAGAAGGCCAATTTGGGCACAATTACATTACCAGCCAAAGGCTATGTTCACAACCAAGCTCTGTTGGTTAGATATTACAGAGGTATGAAAAATGATATGGAAGTCCACAGCTCCTGTCTGCGCTGATTTGAAGAGAACATATCTGGGTATGCATTAATTTCTAAATGCCATGTTACCATTTTCTCACTGACAAGCCAAAGTAGTGCTGAAGAGAGCCATGAAACCAGGGGAGGGCTGTGTAAACCAACCGGGACAAGGGACAAAAAAGAAGAGAAAGACTAAAGGGTCCCAATATTTATTCCACATCTACCATACCTGATAATAAAGTAAGAGCAGGGGAGATGATGTAAATTTATGTAAGAAATATTTGAAAACAAATTACTTCAAGTATACAATAGTGTATACCAAATAAAGGAATGAGAGAATGAAACTTAGAAATAGAATTTCTAGGATGAGAATAAAGATTACTAGCCTTATGGGGAAATCTCTGAGTGTTCAGAGAGATCTCCGGAGGGAAGTGCCTCATCATTTCAAAATCAGACTAGTCAGAACCCCTGAAATGTCAGAGTCTTGCCAAAAGAAATCGTTCACTGACAAGGAAATTAATTGGATAATCTATCAGGTCTTTTCTGCAACATTGTACTGTTGAAAGCGTTGGGAAGGGATCATTTTTAGAGGGAAAAAAAGGTTTCCAGTTTCTGACACTTGTTTTTCAATATGAAAACATTGCATAAATATGCATATTTTTGGCACAGACAATGTCACTTACAGCTATGAACTCCTGTTTTCATAAGTCAGTGTATACAGAATAGAGAGCATTGCAGTGTTGTCTGAAGTCTTAGTGCAGAACAGAACAGGGAGAGCTTGAAAGCAGGAAACTGTAGAGTTCAAAAGGTAAAGAAGGGGATAGGAGAATGATTTAAGACAGGCTTTAAAATAACTTAAAGTCAAGACAGTTCTATAGAATATCCCCAATTACTCATGCTGTGATAATACTACATATTGGGGAGCATGAGGCATTTAGCTTCCCTGAGTTCTTCTCCATGCACTTAGGGTATAATTGTTGCTCCACGTCACGCATCCTGTTTTGTATTGCTGCTTAGAACCTTTGTATTTCAACTTTCTCTAACACTTGACAAATATGTACATTTTTAAAGGTACAGGATTATGTTGAAATTAGGCTATGATGGTGCAGAATGCTTCTAGCAACAGCTAGACCCAAAGAACCCAATAAACTCAAATAAAATATTGGGACATTTTTCTCTATGATTTTTAGGTTTTATTTATTACTTTTACTATTGGCAAGGAAATGCACACTGGCCTGATTTGCTCTGCATAGCCCTCCATCTGCAGCCCAAGAGCCTACTGGGAATGTTCAACAATATTTTGTCAGCCTGGCCTGGCTAATTTCTCTTGTGGATGGTAAAAAAATTAATGTCTGTAAAGCCATTGAAGGAATTTGTGTCTATCTCACTACTTACACGCTGCTTGAGTTTACAGGAGCAGATTTAATGGCACAAAGCATACAATACAACTGCCTGCTCTGAACACATATCAGAAGAACTTTTCCAAATAGCACCTAAATGGTGAGGAGTGTCAGAGAGGATATTTTAATTTGGGATTCCTGTGGTTGTTTGAATAACACTTACAGGTCTCTGAACACCAAGGTCTCCCTGATCTGTTCACATAATTGTCTTAGCTCAATGCAAAAGACAGCTGCGAGAAAGGCAGACTTACAGGTGAAGATAATGTTTGTGCGATCCTTTTCTCACAGAAAGGCATTATGGCCATGTCTCCATTTGGTTTGGAACAGTTTGAAGTCTGAATCATCAGCATTTCTTGTCTTCTGGTTCAGTTTTTGTGCTGTGTTGATAAGCAGACCAGATTCTTCTTGGAGGAAACAAAACTGCAGGCTCCACTTTGGTTACACAAAAATGCAGTCCAGGCTTAAAGGATCACAACCAATGGCTGGTCCTTAGGGTGCCTTTGAACCCCATGTGTGATGGGACAGTGTGAGACTGAATCTGTTCTGAAGAAAACCCTTCTGACTTGCACACACTGTGGATGGGGTGGCAGCAGACACTGCTTTATTGTACCAATTCTCTCCAATGGCACAGGTGTTCTGTGGTAGAATCTCACCCATAGTACTTATTGCAGCTTCACTTGTAAATTTATTTTTGACTTCAAGGCTTCCTTACAAAAATGTGATTGCCAAAATCAGCTTTAGTATAATTAAGATCTGGGCCCTTAGAAATGAAGAGAACCTGTAAGTGGTTGTTCTAAATACACACAGTAGGATGAATGGTGGTGAAAGTGAAAGACTGGGAGAGTCAGGGCACAATAAAGGAGACAGCAGGTAATGACTGAGCATGAGAAAAAGGGTCACCTAGAAGGTATTCACTGTAAATCGGGTCAGGGTGAAAATAGTGAGTTCTTTTAAAAAATACATATCGCAACTCCTTTGATAGCAGAGTTGCTGAAAAATCACTAGAGAACTGGAATGAGACAAGAATCAGCAGCTGATTAGGAGAGCTGCATTTCCATAATCTCTCCCTATGTCTGGCAGAAGAGACATGCCACAGTGCACTTCAGATCTTCAGGTGAATGCAAGGCAGTGTCACACCTGCCCTCCAGCTGACATCCTCTCCTGTGGAAGCAGAATGTGAGAAGTGTCTGCACACGCAGAATTCTCATGATTTTCTCAGGTGGAAGCTGACACTCTGCAAGGTGGAAGTGCTCCAGGGTCTGGTAATATGAACAAGATCACTTGAACAGGTCAAAGGGCAAACTAACGTGAGTATCTCATCACCAATTTGCATTTAGGGACAGAAACAACCTCTAAAGTTTTGATCTTGCCAAAACAAACCAAAAGCTCAAACTGAACACAGTCAATGATTTTCTAAGACATTGACACTTTGGTGAGAACACGCCAAAGGAGATACAGAATTAACCATGTCTAAAGGGTAAGACCTACCCGTCCTAACTTTTTGTTTTGTTCTCTATTCATTTAGTTCTGATCATGGAAGAGGAGCCAGTAATGTGCCAAACTTAAAGAGTGAAAGATGCAGTTTTCATATGGTTTGTGAGGCAAGTGTATGTGAAATTCACTTAAACACTCTGTAAGTATTTCAATGAAATCAAATTATTAAAAAAAATACAGCAATGCTCTAACTCTTTCATTTTACTTGACAGGCTGAAATAAATCATTCCAAATTAAAAGCTTTGCCATTGATGTACACACAACCTATTTAGGATGTGGCCAGCTGCCCAGAATAATTTCATGGTGACTGAAAAGTTCAAACCTTTTGCCAAAGTGAAGGAGGTCTCACTAGCAGATGATTTTAAATTAATATTGTTTGGTACATTACAGTGCACTGCAATATGAACCTTTTTCACTGCAAATCTTCTTTAGGGGCTGTATTTGAAGAATAAAATGACCATACTATCTGTGCTGCACGCTTAGCAGGATATGCCATGTGCTCCAACACCGAACACTTTGAGCACAAGACTGCACATGGATGAAAGACATTAGAAACTGATACCAGCACCCAACCAACACCTTTGCAGAATTTTTTATTTATCCAAGTCCTCACATTTACCATCACCTTTGGCTTGTCAAAAAGAGCTTTGAATGAAACCCAAGTAATTAGCATTAAAAGACATTAATTAAAAAACTAAAAATCAGAAAGGCAGATTAAATGAGCCCCTTTTTTTCCTTTCTGTTATTCTAAAATCCTATGGACCTGGCAGATTTTTGGACATGAATGAGCCATACTAAAAGAAGATATGCATATGGGTAAGCTGTCACATCCCACACTCAGCTTTGGCATCAAATTGTAACAACATTTTTGTACCTGCATTTGTTTATAATTCAACACAAATCAGATGTTCAGTTACTATTATTTACACCTGCAAGTTCATTTACAATGAAGAAAAATGTTGATTTTCTTTGAGCACCCTGCACCATGAAATCAAGGGAAGGCAAAATCAACCTGGAAATTAGTCTAAAAAAATTGGATAAATAGAATTTGGGTGAAACTAATACTTACAGTGTTAAAAAGAAGTATTTATGAAGTGTAGATCTTATTAGTATCTCTACAGTGCTATATAAAAGACTGACAAAAACCTAATCCCTTGCCTAAAATCACATAGTACATGGTGACTTCACGCCATAATATTTGCCTCTTGGTTCTTCTAGGCCCTGTGTGGTGGCCCTGAGACATAATTACAGCAGTTATTTTTCTGTGGGTTTTCCAATTCTTCAAGGCTTCTGAAACAACATGTGAGCTTTTGTGTGCAATACTCCTGAGCTTTTGTGTGCAATTCTCCTGCACAGCACTTCTGTAGGATGACATTTGTGTTGTGCATTGCTTAATTGAGAGGCAGTTTGGTAGGAGGTGGGAGAGCACTACAGTGTCTTAGAGTCCAGCCTGGTGGAGCCTTGTCTCTTCCTTCTTTGAAAGCAGCCTCTCAATTAAAATATTACTTGAACTATACCAAAGTATTGTCTGCAAGAAAGTAGCAGGAGCTACAGGAGAGAGCCAGCAGTAAGGGAAGAGTTTTGCAGCATGCACAGACAAGGGCTCAATGTTTGAGCTTGCTCTCTTGTCCTCTTTTACTGCTTAGATGTACCAGTAATTAATTTTGCCCTTTAGGTTCACCTAAACAAAGGGGACACTGCAAGCAATAAAAAATTCTCCCATCTAGGTATGGTAAAACAGAACCTAAATTGATTTTAACCACATTCAGCACTGCCATGAGGAATTTTCAGTGAAATATACCAGAAGCTATGATTACAGTGGTGCTGGCATTCAGAGTAGAGACTGCACTGTTGATAATATAGGAGTAAAATAAACTGAAAAAGTTCCTGACAGATGGAGGAACCAGACAACATGTATTTCTTACAGGCACAAGATCTGGTTTTTTAATAAACAACTTTTCTCTGTCACAGGGTTTATATGCTGTGTGCAGCATGATTTGGTGCTGTGACTGCTATTCCCTAGTTGTTCATTTAGATAACTTTTTCTTCAGTTCTGCATTAAATCTTCCAAATTTAACAGATATTGAGGAAGATTTCACAAATGTGGGATTTTTAATAACTTCCTTCCAATAATTGTAGCTCCTATCAGTTCCTCAGGAACAAATGCTGCTGACAAGAATCCAATTCAAATAGTGGAAAACTCATCTAGCAAAATTTGGCTAAGATATCATCTGTTTATCTAAAAGAAGACAGGAATCCAAATTTTCATGGTTTCTCTGTGATCAACTGAGATAAATAAGATGAATTTTTCAGAGGTATTACTTCATACTGACTACAGACTGGCAAGCATTGCTACATGGTTTACACTTTAGCCATATTTCCAAATATTTTTGCCTCTGCAGGGGCAAGTATTATACAATTTAAAAAAATGGGTAATCCAAGATTCTGTGCAGTCTGCATTTGTAATTAGGCCCCAGGAATGTGCTTACCAGACCAGATTCAACCTTCTTGCCTTTAGACTGAAGTACCCCGCTAAATTAATTTAGTTTGGGTCTCTTTTATAGCCAAAAGGGATGAAGAGACACTTGTAGAGGTCAGTTCAGATCTTGGGTTGGCTATATACTTCACACATGTTTATTTTTTTTCCATTGACTAAACAGGGAACTTGAATCCAGTACGTTCTTTAAATCAGATACCTGACTCCCAGTGGCAGGATGAATCCAGGCCACAGCATCTATGATGGCATTCATCTCAGCTAATGACAGTTCTCCAAATGGGAAGTAAATTGTGCAATCATCTAGGCACTTGTTATATTTAAATGGAAAAGGTATTTCCAGATACTGGCTCATCCCATTCTAACACATAAGCAAGACAAGCGAGATGGACTGTCACCTCAGGGTAACTCCTTCACTGAACACAGGGGCAGTGTAAGGCTGCACCTGTCCCAGTAACGGGGTATGCGCCTAGGAACTGGGATAAGATTGCCCATTGCGTTATACTGTTAGTGAGACCGACTGACGCTTTTTGCCTTGGCCAGCTAGCGCTCTCCCTGATCATGCCTGAGCACAGTTCGCCACTTATCCCAACTGGGTACATTCCCTGTAGGCAGTATGGACCCTTCCTATTTAAATGGCACGTAGTTTTGGGAAGGGAAAATAACTTTGCTGTATGTACAAGCCAGGCTGTGCCAGCTGGCCAGCTTTAAGGACAGAGAGTATGTCCTGGACAGCTTTCTCTCTTGACACGGATTGGCTAAATTACTATCTTTGAGAAGATGCTCTAGTGTAAGGAAGATAAAATAGTTTCTAGATTCATAGAATCATTTAGATTGGAAAAGCCCTCTAAGACCATAGAGTCAAACCATCAACCTAACGTTAGGTAAGATAAACCCCACCTTTATTTTAAAACAGTTCAGGGGTAGGTACATATTTTGATTGGTAGTTTAAAATAGATAATGAAAATGAAACATAAATTTAATGCTAACATGCATAACTCTTATTTTCGTAGCTATTTCACATATAAATGACATAATGAATATGAAAAAATACCATTTTTATATTCATTACTTTTCTCTTGGGATAAGTAGCAGAAACATTTTTGTTTCCATACAAAGGTTAGTGAGTTACAAAAGAATATCCATTGTAATAGAAAATGCATTACATGCTCCATTTCACCAGGGGAAACTGCTTGAGACTTCATGTAAACTAGGTATCATTATTTGTTATGAACTATATATGTGATGAACAACAAGCAACTAAAATATTTTCAAGTGAACAAAAGCACAAGATGTATGAATTCTGCTCTTGTACAAATGTAAACGTTCAATATTGACTAGTTACAATGTGTTCATCTTCAAGATTCAGGGTAAAATTCATTACAACCTGAAAGGGTGCTTCTGCATGGGAAGAAAAGAAATTACCATTGCAAGATAATTCAGAGACTCTTAATACTTGCTTTCCCATTCTATTTTCTACACAAAGGAAGATTCCTGGAGGTAGCTTTGCAAATCATCCTTTACCTAAATGTAGCTGAGACACACATCTTCATCTGCCTTGCCGGGATCACAGAAAAACAGAGCCAATCTGGGAAATTATAATTGTGGGCAGACTTTCAAAGGTTCTCACCACAGGCAGCTCCAACTTACGTAAAAAAGAGCTGAAGACACTCAGTGAACCAGGTCGTGATTGACTGAGGAAGTAATCATGTTGACTTTCTATCAGGATACAGACAGCGAGAGGTGTTTAAAATGCTGAAGAGTAGAGAGATCATAGAGAGAAATGACTTAATCTGCAGAGAATATGTATGTCCCTGCTCATAGTTTAACAAAGGAAGATAACTTTACCTAGGTCCTCTTAGTACCTAAGTATAGAAAGCCTGAAATTTTTCCCATACATGCAAAACTTTTATTCCATGTGATTTGTATAGGCTGCTCTATGCATTGTATGGGATAGTACATGACATAGATCACCACTAAACTGGTAGGGACAGAAGGCATATCCAACTTGACTTACTACTCAGTTTCATCTGCATAGTAGGAAACACTGTGCTGGTTTTGGCAGAGGCAGAGTTAATTTCCTTCATAGTGGCTGACACTGGGCTGTGATTTGCATTCTCTCTGCAAAAAGTGCTGACAACTTAGGGATGTTTTCCTTATTGCTGTGCAGCACTTCAACAGAGTCAAGGTCTCTTCTGCCTCTCACCCTACCTCACCAGTGGGGATACACAAGAGGTTGGGAGCTGACCCCAGCTGACCAAAGGGATATCCCAGATCATATGGCATCATGCTCAGTATATAAAGCTGGGGAAAGAAAGAAGGATGGGGGGATGTTTGGAGTGATGGTGTTTCTCTTCCCAAGTCACTGTTACATGTGATGGAAGACAGTTTTCCTAGGGATGCCTGTACAGTTGCCTGCCCATGGGAAATGGTGAACAAATCCTTGTTTTGCTTTGCTTGCACGTATGGGTTTTGCTTTACCTATTAAACTGTCTGTATCTCAGTCCATGAGTTCTCTCACTTACTCTTCTGATTCTTAGAGTGAGGGAGCAACTGTGTGGCTGGGGTTAAACCTTGACACATACCTTTGCTATGTGAACCTAATTCCAGATTTCAAAGGCAACCTATGTGATCCATATGAATTTGTGAGTGCTGCCTGAGGTGGAAGCAGTTATGTGTAGTTGCTGAAAAATATTTGTCACAGATTGTGATGCAGGTGCTTGTGCAGCAGATGGCATTTTGTTTCTGTGGGCTGTGACAATGCAAACCTGTGTTTCCTTCTTTTTAGGTGTGCTACAGTGTGTTTAGACACTCTTGTAAAAGGATACTTTGCCAGATTCTCTGAGAAGATAATTAATTTAACTTAGATTTGAGTATTTGCCATCCACATAATGGAGTAATTTCTACAATCAGATATCCTTACTTAGAAAACATAACTGAAGTTGAGAAAAAATTCACAGATGTAGCTGAGGCCATAATCCAGGACATCTCTTTAAACAGGAGAGACTTTGTCTTTGCACAAATTAGCTGCCCCTGCCTTTTTGTGGATGGTTGGTTTGTTCATTTTGAACTGGAGGCAGAACATTTAATTTGACATAAGTGGCCTGAGTTTTAGATTCATTTCAGTTTCACAGTATTTTTCCAGTACAGAAATTCAGATAGAAGATTTATTTTACTAAAGGACACGCAGAGGCAAACCTATACATGTGGTAATTGGGAGGTCACAAAGGCTGATCCAAACTACTTCAGAAACCTTCTTGGCTGGACTAGATGAAAACAGAAATAATTTGATGTTACTGGCTGTCCTTTCTCCCCCACAAGTTTGCTGATGAAATTTTAGCCAGGGCTAGATTCCTGAGTTCTGTTATTCCCTTTCACAAGAAATGGAGATTGTTTTCTTTGTGTCCTTGTGGTGATGGACTGTTTCTTTAAAGAGAAAGATATGTGTAAGAATTCTCCCTTCACTCTAAAAGTGTGCTCCCACTCACTGGATATTATGCAGGAAAATCCTGCAGACTTCCTCATCTTCTGTCACATTTTTAAAAGAGTGCCTGATCCATTCTTGAGAAACTATAAAAGGAGACGTCCTCTGAATTTTAAGTGGAAAAGAAGTGACTATCTTAGACTCAGATACCAAAAAAATGCAGTAAAAATATAATTAATTAGTTCTTCTAAGCTGCTAGCTCTTTTTAATGAACAGGAATTAAATCTCATGCAAAGGCCAGGTCTCTATTTTTTTTTTAAGAATGCAGAAGTTAATTACAATGTGTACACAGGATTCACAAGCTCCTATGGGCCTAAAACACAGTTCAGAAAAAGCAATGCAGACCTCTGTCACACAGAAGGGCACAAAGGCAAACCCAACATGGATTTTCAAGAATCCAACTGCTATCAAAATAACCAGCAATGCTACGTAAGCCCTTCATTCCAAACTACTGTAGGACTCTACTTTAATTCAGAGGATGGAGCACCTAGAATCACCTATGTGCCCTGACAAGTACTTGCATTTTCCTTTGTTATCAACTAAATAAAACAAAAAATAAAGATTAAATGAGCTCCTGGTGATATAAAAGCTATGTAAGCATTTTATTCCCTGGTGATATAAATGAAGCAGCAGAAACTTACATTTACATTTTTGTTACCGCTATTCACACATTCATAGCAAATACGGCTCCCATCCCTCCTCCTTGAAAAGTGTGTGCTTTGAATATGATCTTTGGCTAGAATATTCAAAGGTCTCTATTTTACATGACTTTATACCATAAAATCTTCATCCAGGAGAAACCCTCTTGAATTTATTGAGTTTTTTGACAGACAATACCGTATTGCATATACCAGGAATTGGCAACTTCTGAATTAATATTTAGGTGTTCATTTCACCATTACAAATAAAACATATCACTCAGAATTTGTGATCCATTGATGTTGTTTTTAAAAAAGGTGACAGATGAGGTAAGAGGTAGGAAAAAAATTCAAACAACAATGGTGTCTTGAAGTTACAGCCTTCAAGAGACTTTCAAAACTTTCTTAGTTATTAAAAAAAGAAATAGTCTAGCATGAGTGTTTTTCCAGATGACCTTATTTTCCAGTCTTGAAAGGTTGACTGGTTTTCTAGAAGTAGACATAGTCTCTGTAAAGATTACTACTTTTGAAATAATGCCTCTTTAAATGTTCTGCATATGTCCCAGGAATGGGGGACCAACTTGAATTTTGTGAAATTTCTATCTTCCCTCTATGATGAAAAGAAGGATTTTATGCATTTTATGTAGTACATAAATTTCAGTGTGGAACCATTACTGTACTGTTCATTGGTTAATGAAATGTGCTCGACACTTATCTTTCCTGCCACTTGTTAAAAATCCATTCGCATGGAATCAGATATAATGAAAAGGTAATTTTTCATTTTTATTCCATTTTATAGTTATTTCCCATTTAGAATTACCTCAAGCACTATTCTCAGAATAAAAATACTCTGGAGGCAAGTAACTCTAACTAGGCTTAAAAACGCTCCTTGATTTTCACACACAAATTCACATATATAAAATTTTATGCCAAGTGTGTTTAAATTAGATATACCAATTATAACACCTTGTTCACACAATATGTTCATGAAAAATCCCCATGCTGAAACTCCCACTTTAATGCTGAAGCCTCAGCACACAAAATTTGGAAGTGATGCAACTGCTGAAATTGTCATTGGCATCTTCCTGGATCTTCTGAATGCCTGGAGGTGCTGGGCGAAAGGCACAGGGCTCCGGCAATGTATTCTGATCAAACATGTTCAGCATCCCAAATCCTGTCTTTTCCAACTCCTCCTCTACTGACAGACAAAATGTCACTTCTGAGGTATCACTCAACATAGCTTTTGGAGCCATGTACTTGAAAAGCCTATTACCAGTGTTTGACCTGTCATTGTTCGTGGTATCAATTAAAAGCAGTAGTGAACTATGTGCTCTGGTTCTACTTAACAAGAATTGGGGGAGAAGGGAGCAGAGGCGAAGAGAAACTCCTTCACACTGAAAAGTAATACTGGGTCATAAAGTGTGAGTACAGTTTTGCTCCTCACTGAATAAAGGAGTTGTTAATAGGTCTGCCAAAATGATATTGGCATTACCAGAGCAGTGAGACTCATTGGTATTAACAGGAGTAATGTCAGAACTGTCTTCTGGTGAATAAGGACTGTATCTGGATGGCCTGGACTTCCCCTATAAACACCTTGCTTTCCAATACTAAGCTGCCTTACCAGAAAAGAGATCTGAGGAGAGCAAATGAAGGCAAAGGGAAAGAAAAAAATGAAATCCGTTAAAAACAGGACCAGCAAAGCATCAGCAAGGTAGCTCCATGCAGGACTGACTTCCTAGTACTTTTTCTAATATGGACTAGATATTTTGAGTTCTTCTTAAAAAGAAAACAACTTTGAAGAAATGATGTTACAGAAATTCTATCCTAGTAACTTCACATGCTGACTTATTTACTTTAAAAAAAAAAAAGAGGGGTTTGTAAGAAATATAAAACATGAATTTTTCCAAGATGTGTTAGTTCAACTGCCACATTTTCTTGCAAAAGGAGATCACTTGAAATAGAGTTACCCAGTGGAACGAAACTTTGGTCTGACTCAAAAGCTACATGTACAGGTGCACAAAGACAGAAAACATAGGAAGTAATAACAGGCACTGTAGGAAAGAGAGAGCTCTGAGGAAGCATTTGACCGGAATGACTGTACATCACAGGCTAGAGGGCATCAAATGAAAAAATCAAGTGGAAGACTCATTAGTTGAAAAAGAAATATCTTTTCACATAGTGCATTGTTAAATTTATCTTTGCTACTGCAGGCAGTAAATGCTGGAATATACACAGATTTGAAAACAGATATAACAGACATGCAAGGAAAAAAATCCATCAAGAACTGCTAGACAAAGATACACCATGGTGGACACCGGAGGTTCCTGTGTCTCTGGAAAGTGACTATCACTCAAGTATGAAATATCACCAGAGAATGAAATACCACTTTGTGAGTTCCCTTTTCTTGTGTTAGTTCCCAAACATATTTTTCTGGCCACTGTCAGGAACTAGACGTTGATCCAGGAGGACCTTTGCTTTGATCCAGCAGACCTGTTGGTTCATTCCAAGTCTAGAGATTCTTCCTCAGTAAGCTTCATAATAAATTTCTAAGGACAATTTGACATGTTTTTTTTTTACCAGAAACATATATGGTGAAATTCTACCGATCACTGGTCACAAGGAACTGCAAGCAATTGTGAATGCTTTGGTTCTACTTTCAGGCAACACTGATAGTGATAGAGCATAGTGCCAATAACGCTAAAGTTGCAGGCTCAATCCCAGCATGGGCTATTTGCTTAAGAGTTGGACTTGATGATCCTTGTGGGTCCCTTCCAGCTCAGAACAGTCTGTGATTTAGTGATATAATTAGAGCTATAAGAGAGGCATGAAGCTATCGTTACTAGGATGCGAGAGGCTTTCCTCTGATGTCAGCGACCATCATATTGAATACCAAGCAACACTATACTTAAAGAGCAGTAATTTTAGGGTAGAGGTCTGAAAGGATTTACATTTAAACACAGTACACCTGGGTTACCAAAGTAAAAATCTTTAGTAGGACAATCCACTGCCATTACAAATAAGATACGTAGTTAATCCATATCATTTCATTACTGAAAATGGATAAAATAATATTGTGGAATGAAGACATGCTCAGTGGGGGAAAAAAGGTACTAAACAGAAGGAAACTCATTAGAGGCACTATTGGAGCTGTTAAGGATTTAAGGATTTTGTTTTAAAAAACAATATAAGGCATACACATACATTTTCGAGCTTTGGGAATATATTCAGCACTTTTATAAAATTGGCATGATTTTAAAAGGGATCTGTTGTTGTTCTGCAAACTGTAAAACTCAGTCACTTTGAAAAACTGTATATTTGACAAGTTTGTTGTGTGTGGGTGTGTGTGTGTACACCTGCGTTGACATATGCACATGTAGCAAAGGTATTTGCAGGACCTGAAATGGAGAAAAACTTTAATGATTCTGAAATTGTTGGCACATATGCGTATGTCTGTGTAGTTTCAAAATCACAGGTTTCTTGTATTAGAGAGCAAAAATATATACTATGTTTTTATGCTAAATAGACCTAAAACATACATTTAGGATATGATAATCAGATGCACAGAATAGAAAAAACAAGCATCTGCAAGTACACTCAGGAGGTCTTAAATTTCTTATACTCTTCAAAGAACATGGGAACAACTGCAAAAAGAAGAGCTTGTCCTGACATTTTGATTGGTGCTTTTTTGCCCTGAACATAATTGCTTATACTACTGCCTAGAGGGTACCTCATCCTCCCTGAATTCACGTTATTTTTAGTGCAGAATGGAATGTAGCTCATTGCAAGCTTTTTAACTACCCCAAAGCACTGACTGTATAACCAAAATACATGACTCAGAGGTTTTTTGTATGTTTTAGAAGATAAATATTAAGGTTCTTTACTTTTTTGGTTTATTTTTCTCTCTTTTTTAAAAACCTTACTGAAATTTTTTAAATATGACTGAAGTACATGTTTCTTTTCAGAAGGATGTGGTCAATGCAAATGAATTGGAATTCTCTGTTAGGTGCTTAATTATACCTTTTCTACAAGCTCCTTGCCTGAGTCTGAGATCTCCCATCTTAGTTTTTAACCTGATTCCAGAATCCGCTGACTTATAAGCAAAAAGGTAAGGGCAAGTAGCTTTGCAAAGTGGGTACCCTGCATTCCAGCTACAGAAGAGAACATGATGGAAGGACAATTTAACATACCTAAGGTATTACTATCTCTGAAGAAGCTTATTCCTTTCCATTCCTCAGAGAACTGATGTAACTATATTGTTAAGGCCAGAAGTTAGAGGGAATGAATTAAAAAAAAAA
>QWTY01001242.1:509-11007 GCA_008033365.1 Pseudorectes ferrugineus | reverse complement strand
AGGATTTGATTATAACCAGTGAGAGTTATTCTACCTGTTGAAAAAATAGCTATTGAGGAAATACCTATTAGGAGTTCCTCCTTTTATTATATTGTGCATGTGTCTTATTCTCTGTATTGATTGCAGGGAAATAAAAATAATTTTCTTTATTATATGAGTGGCTGAGACAGTGACTTCTTAGAAAACATATTTTTTGGAGGTATTGTCAACACGTGTGAAACTGTGTTCCCATACACTTTGCTGATTTGCTTTTCACTTAGGTAGTCAGCACTGATATGATGAGTTCCTTGTTCAGCTCTCTTGCTTCAAGCTACTCTGCTTCCTATAAATGTGAACTGAATATGTCAGCCTTTATAAACATCATATGGACTCTGTTCCTCCCAAACAATTGTAGCTGTTAGTAATTGTTCATTACGGAGTAAATTCCACTAATGTTCAGAAGCATGGAAGTAATTTGGGGAGAAACATACTTTGTTCTTTTGTACTTTGTATAATACCAGTCTCTGCCTTAAGGATAAGCTGAAGTCAACCTTAACTGTAGACCCATGAGCAGTGTTCATAAAGTAGCTTGAAAATGAGTGGAACAATCAAACCAATTATGTCTTTGCCAGGATTTTAATACTTGAATGTAGCTTTAAATGTTTTAAATATTTTATGTATTAGATTTTTACATAGTGTATCCTACATTTAAAAATTCCTCAGTTCTTTGTTAATGAAAACTTTGTTTTCTGTTATTAAATCACTGGGTTTTGTGATGAGTAAAATAATAACCTGTATGCCTTTCTCTTTTTTTTGGAAAAAATAAAGCAGACATAGATAAAATTTCTTAGTGCCCGATCCTGACATGAATTTTTTGATTTTTGGTTGATCTTCTAGTCCAGAAAGGATAATGCTGCATTCTCTCTTTCAGCATCTTTTTGCCAGTTTTTTGTGCTACTTTCTTATTTGGGGAAGTATTGTTGTACCCAGCTAGCATGGTTCTCATATGCTTTAAATAACATCCAGAATATTTCACATCATTTTGTATTCTGAGAGTGTGCATTTTCTTTTGTAGTGGAGAACACATTCAACAGCAGAGGTACCTGCAGAGTTGAGTTGTAGTGACCAAGTAGGTCCCTTTTGTGCGACAGGGAAAAAAATCCTACACCCACTTTTGTATCCCGACACTGATTTGGTTACTTCTGGCTTCTTTGAGCAGCTGAGGTGCCTTTATTTCCTCCCACCTGTACTGAACCTCTGCTCATTGCAGAAATTAACAGCTGCTGGTTCATTTCTCATAGCAATGGCACTTCTATTAGCATTCCTCCTTCTAGTGACAGCTCATCTGAAAATGGATCACGTTATTTGTGTGAGTCACAAGGCCACCCGGATAGCAATTTCAGCCAGCATTTTCCATAGCAACTGCTTCTTAGGCTGATTCTGCCACAATTCTTTCCAGATGTGCTGTTGATTCAGGTAATGTTCAAAATCCTGCTCAGAAATTCTTTTTTTGTTGTTGTTCTTGGATTCCAGAGCTCATCCATGGTTGCAGTGTGTACAACTTTGTACATAGTTTAAAAAAATCAAATCAGCCATGGGCATGCAGAGGCCCCAGAATGTGTCCTCTATTTGATTCTAAAGAAGGGTTTGGTTTTTTTTAATTGCTGAATTTGTTTACTTTTCCAAAAGCACTATTGATTTTTGTTAGATGGACAGTCCATGTCTTCGGTTTTGGAAGGAATTTATAGATTTTTGTACCATAGACACTGTAGAAATTTAGCAATCTTTATCAATTCAACTGTTCCTGCAAACATACCTCGTGTAGGACTGTCCCTGGGGAAACCTGATTTTACTGTCTGGCCTGTGTTTGGTAGCTGCTTCTGGAAAAATCTCAATACCCTCTTTTCCCAAGAAGATTCACCTCAGTTATTTTAACATATTGTACTCAACTAGACCAGTTACCTTCTGACACAGACCTGGCTGATAGCTTGAGAAGAGAGTGTTCTAACTACAGAAAGAGATGATAGTTAAAATACTGACAAGAAAGAAAAACCAGTTTGATTGACCTACCCAACGAACAGTAAGAGCCATATAGTTTTTTAATTCTAGTTCACTGATTTTAATAATTTCAAAAGTATCAAGTACTGATTTTCAGTAACCAGTGTAGTCCTATGGCTTAAGTAATTTTATTGTCCATTTTTTAGTAGAATTTGAACCAACTTGATCTTAGCACAAAAGCAAACCCTTTTTCGCCTGGAACAAAAGGCCTTCAGTTCAAGAAGTTTTGCAAACACTGTCAGAAACATTATTGAAATCAATAGGAACTTCATGTGTTAGTTTGGTATGATGGGTAAGAAGTTAATTGTTTATCAAGACTGAACATGCTACAATTCATTGTGGAACTGTCTTAAAATATCTCAGTACTGTTATTTCTACTGTGATGATTCCTCATTGGCATTCCAGGATCAGTCCTGGGAGCTCTAAACCTTCTCCCTGATACAGCTCAGATATCCTTTGTGCCTCTTTAGTCTGCTTTGAGACAGTCAGCACAAAGTGTCTTCACTGTGAGCCAGTGTGGGTTATTTTAGAGCTCTAAGACTCTACATATGCATTTTTTTAAATGTTTCCGTAGTCGGAAACAGATTTTGAAACAGTTAACCCACCAAAGAAGATCAATGAGGAAACTTCTCTATGCAAAGTTGAATCATGTGAGGTCTTCATGCTTCTGGCAAAGCTTGTGAATAGCTCCATTAGCAGGGAAGTCATATAATTAAATAACATCATGTGGTATCCTATCTCTTTCATTCCCAATCTTTTAAGATACTAATTAGAGAAATACTTGTGTGCTGCTGTCTAATTTCCTCTCCCCTTCCATATAAAATATCTTGTTCCTACTCCAGGCTTTCATTGTCTTTACTGATACTTTTCTATTTTATAGTTATTCATTTCATATGCTGTGTTTTGGGTGTGCAGTATTTTATTAAAAATGAAGTTTGGGGTTTTTTTTCCACTGAGATAAAATGATGGTGGCAGGGTTTGAATAAATACTCTGTGATAAAATGCTCTTGGGCACTTAGGTCTTTAGACATCCCACACCTGAAGGAATTGTGGCCTGCTACTTAGAAAATAAATAACTTATCTTCTTTACACAGGTGTTTAACTACCTTTTTTTTTTGTTTTTAATGTTAGCTCCAATAATTAGTGGTGTTAATACTTGATAGTTCCAGATATAATGAAATTGTCAGAAATGGTATGTTAAAGTTTATTCTGTACCTAGCAATACCTTATCAACCAGGCAAATTTAACAAAAACATAGTTTTATAAAATAAAAACGCTGAGTTGTAATAATTGGTAGAATTTCCTGTATCAATCAAATAGAACTCTGTAACTTTTAACACATACTCAAAGTGTAGAAATAAGTAATGAATGTCATCATGTTAATAATGGCAATGATGTTTCTGACTGCACAGATCTGAATTAAAATAGTTAAAATATGAAAATATCAGCCTTCTTGGGGTGTGTGTGTCGCGGTGTTTGTTCAGACATCTAAGGGGTTTCTTGGTTTAAGGTTCACATACAGAGTTGTACTCTGACATGTGTTTGTGACTGGTGGAATTTATATGGCACTGGTTTACACTGGTCTGACACTCTATTTGGTAAGTGAGCATTTAAACTGCCCTCAGATCAGTTCTCAAATATGAATTATGCACTGCCAAGGCAGTGCATTCTGTTAATTGTAGGTGCTCAGGCAGTTCTATTTCTCAAAATTGCCTTCTGATGCACTGTAAAGCTCAAGGCATAAATTCTAATACATGTTCATACTGATTTGTATATTTTGTTTCAAAATGGAGGTAATTTGTGACATATTTTTAAGTTCAATGTGATCCGCATTGGATTTTATGAGTTTTGTGTTTGTTGTTCAAAGGGCAGCTCTTCGTAGCGTTATAAAAATTAGAAGGAAGACCTTAAGTTACTTCTTTCAAAACCAGCTCAATCTTTTTCTTAAATTTCCAGTGGAAAGGAAGGAAATTACAGATTTCTGTATATTTTTATTTGTGTGGATAATTTTTTTGATGAGCGTTTATTAAAAGTTGAAAAAAGCCCCACTGATTCTTTAACACAACCATCTACTTTGTAACAAATGGTTATTTGGAATATATTGTCAACTCCAAATTAAGGACAGATTACAATTAACAAAAGTTAATAAAAGACAAAGGTTGGGGTATTTTTAATATTGCATTTCTACATTTCAGTTTTATGTCTTTGACTCTAATATTTTGAATTCTCTGCAAATTCATTATAACAGTAGTAACTCTTAGTAGTAGCTTTTTTTTTTTTTCAAGCTTAAACCTTTATTTGGCAGTTCAAAAACATTACCAAGAACTATATTCTAAAGATCAAACCATTCCTCCTCCAAAGCACTTTTATCTTTGTCTTCTATAAACGAAAAAAGCGGTGTTGAAGGATGAGGGGGCTGACAATGACAGATTACCTGTAGTTTTGTTTTCCTGTTTAACTTAGGTGGACCCTGTGCAGTGCCATGTTGTGCTGTAACACAATCCCATGTGCTCAGATCCCATTGTTCTTCCTCCCAGCAGTCCCCATTTCTGCACCACTCTGGGCTGTGGCAGAGGGATTTTATCCCAGTGTTGGTGGGGAATCAAAACCAAATGAACAATAGGAGTCAGTTCCAGTAAAAAGCTGTGAAACTCAGCAATAATTGTCATCTAATTTCTTCTGCTGTGCTTTGCAGGACTGTGAATTCTTTTCTCCTCTGCATTTCTCACACGATCTGAAGCTTCTTCCATCTACTCCTGTGTGAGCAAGGCTGCCTGTTTGAATGAAATGACAATACAGTGGTTGTTGAAGCATGATCCATGAAACTATGATGTAATTGCTTTCACAGTGTCTTTTCTGGGGGATCTCTTTTACTTATCTGTCATTTCTAAAATTTAAATTATCGAGACATCAGAAGAGCAATGTTACAGGGCTTGAAAAAGTTCCAAGAATTCAAAGGGCAGTTGAGTGGCTGTTTCTTACTTGAAAATTAGCCCCAAAACATGGGCATGAAGTTCCTTCTTTGCCTTTTAAAATCTGGATTAGTTTTGTTTCCTTAACAGAGGACCTAGATGCACATTTCAAATTGCTGTTAAGGAGGAAAAACGTGAATAATTTGAAATTGCCAATGTAAAGGCAATACAGTTAGTGGGAGATGTAAGTAGAGGTGTGATTATGGGAGTAATGAACTGTGGCTCTGGGGAAGTGAAAAGGAGGAGAAGGACAAATGGGTAAGGAAGGGGATTTTTCAAGAAACTCCTCTGAGACTATTCAGAATCAGGTCCTCTCTTTTGCTTCTTTCCTTTTACTCTGAAATTTCACATCAGGAACAGATGAATCTTCCCTTTTCTCCTTGATTTTAGTGTAATATACATCTAATATAGGTGTAATACAGAGAATATTTGTTTTCTATCTCACGTGGTGTAAGCATTGATATTTCATCCTCACACGTGCTTCCAGCAGAAGACTTGATCAGATGGAAAATTCAAGATTTGATACTCAGATAATGTGAGGAAAGGTGCTTGGTGGGTTGCAGTGTGGAGTGGGGTCTGTAAGAGCAGGTACCCCCTCTTTCTGTCCCACACTTAATGGATCAGCCCTTTCTTCTTGGTGTGTTTGGGCTGTGGAGCATCAATGGTTGTCTGTGTTTGCTGTTAAGGGAACCAGGACAACCCAAAATGCCATTTCATGCTGTCTTTTCCTTCTGAAAGTATTTCAAAGGGGTTTGTTCTTTGAATACAGTGCAAGATAATTGTTCATTTAAAAGGAGTAATCTAAATGTGCTTTTGTAAAGCAATTGGAGAGATAAATTTTCTGTCAGAAAAAGCTTTAAAATACCAATAATATTCTGGAGTTTATTTTCTAAGATGCATGCACATCCATAATGGATTAACAGCATGTTTTAACAAACCATTTATTTGCTTTAGGAGTGACAGAGAGAAGCTGTTTCAAACAGGATCTCTCATCACCGTCTATCTCTAGTCACCTCCTACTGAACTTAAGGTTGAATACTGGGGGTCACGAGGGAAAGAAAACAATAATTAAAGTGAAGAAGTTGATTGAACTGGGTTTTTTGTCCTTCAGTATGATTAGCATGTAAGAAGCTGGCTGAGTACTCTACTGTATATCATTAATTCAAACATTTCTGACTTGATTTAGCTTTAATAGTGACTTTTTAAATTGCATTTCTGTATTTTGTGGAGAACAGCTTAAGCAGTAAAGGCAGTAAAAGTTCTCGTTAGAAGGTCTCGTTTCTATAAATCTTAATCTTGGAGTTCTGTTAGGTTACAATTGGGCTGTTTCTAAGAACTCACCCCACCTCCCAAAAAGTTGTCATGGGTTCTTTTATTAAAGCTCAGAAAATTATTCTTAGACTAACAGAGGTGGGGAGTAAGGCAGGAGTGTTTACAGAGCTCACTTCTAAATTGACTGTGATAAGTGGCAATGCAATGTATTATGATTAGAGGTTTCTGGGAGACTCTTTAAGAAGGTTAACTGCAAGGCAGCTCTCAAAAGAAAGCATTTATCTTAGTGGTCATCCTTCAGTGTTTTATACTACTGAGATTTTTTTGTGGGTGGTTAGAACCATTTTTTTGTGTTTTATTAGCTGTATCTTGAATACCTCCTACTAGCTGAATGACAGTTTAGGGTTATTAAATCTGTTCTTAGTACATTTTTTTATCCTTAGTTAATCTTGACTAAATATATGCTAGTGAGCAACCCTTTTTTCTCAGTTGTTGCCCATATTTGTTAAAGAAATTATTCCATTTGACATTTGTTTAGGCTGAAGTTTGATAAAATACTGTATACAATGTACTTTTTCAGTTTGGCATTCAACAGAGACTTTCATGGATTTATTTCTTCTTGCATTATCTTATCTTCCCTTCTAGTATGCTAAGACTTCCTTTTCATATTAAGTAATTTTTTTCACTCCAGGACAGATGCTTTCACAAATGCAAACTCTGTGTGTGTATTGCTAGAGATCCGTAAGATTGCATTTTTCAGGTGTTAGGTAACGTTTATAATTGAGTTACTTTGCTATCATCTGCTTTTCTCTAATCCTATGTAAGGTATTTTTTTTTAATTCAGATTTTTCTTTGACACTACTTCCAGTGACTTTACTAAAAGATTTATATTATTTTATACTTTCTGTTTGTTTAAAAACTGTCTCTATTATCAGATTAATAATTGATCAATCTTCCAAGGAAAGGAATCTTTGTATTTGACTATCACTGAGGAATGGCCATTATCATTACACCTTGCCTAGACAGGAGGAAAAAAACTTGCTGTTTTCTTCTGCGATTTGTGGACATTACTTTTTGTTCTGTGTGCCATGAATATAGAAAAGTTCTGTTTCAATTTGACATAGCAATTTATGTTCTCATTATCATGTTGCCACTCATCGACTGTTTATTGTAGTTTTTCCCAGTGTTTTCTCATCAGTCATTCCTCTGCCTTTTTCCACATTTTTCAGAGAGTACTGGATTCAGTATTTCAGCTAAGATCTTTTGTGTAGATGAAAAGACTCACTTCTGCCTTGCAATCTATTTTTGTTTTCACTTCTCAATATGATACTTGCCTTATTCACAACAGATCATTAATATGGGCTTTCTCCTTGCTTCTCTAGACAGCATCTTTGGTTTGTAAAGACCAGTTTTACTCCTGTCTTCATGGCACTTGAAAAATCTTCCTATTATGGAGCCTCATTGAAATGTAATAAGTAGATTTTCTAGTCCATCATTCATTGGTTAATGAAAACATTATACAAACTGGAATTTTGGATAGAACACAATTTGTGTAAATAAATTAATTCCTGGCCATTAGGGCGGGAGTGTTTCTTTCATCTGTTCTTTTGTATTTAATGTGAAGTGACATTAAGTATAGTGAGATTTTTGTGCAAATTTTCTTGGTACTTCTCAGTGGAAGCACCAGGACTGTTAAGCCCAGACCCCTCAGCTGTGAGTGTGCTTATTGAGAGACTTTTGTATTCACTGGCTCTGTATAAGGAGGCTCGCCTGAGGTTGCTGTGGGTTGTTGCAGTCAGCCTTTGCCAGGGGAGCAGAAATTTCATTTCATAAGTTTTGCTTTTCCAGGGAAAAGTTTTCCCTCTTATCTTTGCAATGAGCAGCATATGATAGTGGAAGATATATAAGTTGGAAATCCTAGGAATTACTTTATGCAGGTGAAAGAAAAATGTGCAGAATAATTACCAGTGTGGAGCATTTGCTGTTAGGTTTAATATATATTTTTTAATTTGAGAGTTTACTTACTTTTACTGTGAACTGTTAGAGTAATTTTTTTTTTTTTTGGTGTTAAAAGTACTATCCTGTTCTTTGTATAACGGATTAGTTTGCCAAAAAAAGAGAGGAAAAACTACTAATAACAAAAGGGATTACTCTTTATAAATATTACTGTTAAAGAATGCCATTTAATCCACTGCTCTAATAAATTATTTTAAAATGTATTTTATTGCTATAATTTATTAAACAATAAGGAGACATTTTGGCTGCAAATAGTGATAACATCTCTGTAGAACTCTATTTGGATAGTCATTTTTTTTCCTGACACAGTAGATAATTAGGAATTATAAATTATGCTTACACTTTTAGGCACGTTAGCTGAGAGTACATCAGACTGTATGTTGTTCTTGGTTCCAGTTCAGGTCTTGATTTTCAAGAATTCTTGCACTGAAACTCATGATGAGTTTCATTTTCTAGCAGCAAAGCAGAAGTGTATGACTTACCTGAAAGATTTAGATAAAAACCTTCCCACCAGTTTACATTTTTGAATGGAGTTTACTTCATGTTTGTAGGTGAGAAAATCATTATTGTCAGCTACTTTGCTGGCATCTTAACCTTGTTCCTAGTGGCCAGATAATCTCATTTCAAAAGTTTCCTGCAAAAACAGTGATGTCAATTTCTTAGCCAGGTCACTGGATAGCTAAAATAAATTGCTTCTGTCCATGAGGTTTTGTTCTTCCGTAGAAAACTTGAAGTATGATGGCAGGCTATCATAACAACTTTCACAGATGTGGGTAAACTAGTGTGCAAAATGTAATAAATAAGATATGATAACGTAGAGATCCTGATCTGTCCTGAGAGGCAGCTTCAAAAATGCTTGGATCTCTTCACTTCCAGTGCCTTACAAGTGTGGGCAAGGTCTTTTTCAACCTCTGTCTTCCAGGGACTTTGTGAGGCTGGATCCTAGGCCATGCAGGAGTAAAGGAGGACACGGCTTTCCTCGGGTGCTCTGTCACGACCTGCATCTTTACTTTGTACTCTGAAAAATAATAATAAAATCTGTTGGGCTTCTCTGTCTTCCCTCTGTACAGAAGGAGTTAATTAATAAGGATTTAAGCAACCAACGTATCATTTGGTAGAATATACAGTCCTGCTTTGCCAGCCTCTTGTTAGCCTGGATGCCTGGTTAAATGCCACTTATATTTGAGGTTATTGCTGTTCAGATTATCCATGATAATAGACATGGATAATATGCTGACACATCCAGGAGTGTGTCTGTGCAGACAGGTGCCGTGCCCACACTGGGCAGGCCGTGTGAGCCAGCTCCAGTCTGGAAGCCATCAGCACGTTGTGTGGCACTGTGCCCGAGCTAAAACACCTTGTCTCTCAGATAAGTGAGGCTTTAGAGCTTCTGAACGGAGGCTGACTCACGTTTGGGTGGCTCCAAGAGTGCTGGCAGTGTGAATTTGCATTTGATGTGTTCATCATTCCACGTGGCTGGGGAAGGGCTTCCCTACAAATCCCCACCCTCGTATGGTGCAGTCGTCTCTCCACATTCATATGTTTAAGGCCTCCCAGCTCCACTTAAATTAGCTACAAAGATAAGATTTAAAAAATACATTGGCAATAATTTTGTGGGGGCCAGTTCAAACATATATGTGCTGTGGGTTTGATTCAAATCTTGGAGTGTCTCAGTGGACCACTTGTGGTGTCATTTGACAGCAGCTATTTCACATGACTATGAACCATCATTTCCTGGAAGTGCTTGATATGAGTCGTTATTTCCTGGAATTAAGTGTTTGGTCACATATTTTTCCAAGCATTTTCCCAAGATAGGAAAATCCCCATCAGCTGAGAAAACACGTGCTAAGGTCTGCAAAATTTTGTGGGTTTGGGGCTGCAGTATCCAGAGTGCGGATTTTTCAAAGCATGTTGACTGGCTCTCCTCTCTCATGAAAGGTTTCACCTCGTATGTTTCTTTGAAGTGGAGTGGAGAATGTTGCACAGCTGAACAGTTAAGATCACAAGATTGTGTGATCATTTTGGCTAGCAGTGCAAAAAATATGGGTGTGACTGAATCCTATTATCAATTGTTGAAATCATACCAAAATAATTCAGTAGTTCTGACTCTTCTTCCTCACTAGTCAGGTTTGTGACAATTTAGAGGCAGTGACATGATCTAAACTACAGAGGAGAAGTAAAATTTCAGTATAGCTTCGTGT
>QWTY01001241.1:0-33906 GCA_008033365.1 Pseudorectes ferrugineus | reverse complement strand
ATTCAAATATGCTGAACCTATTGCTGGGAAGCCTCAGGATACTGGGGCCTGAATCAAATTTACTGAGCCTGATGGGGAACCAAATCAGTTGAATTGACACAGGCTCCTGGGATGGACACACTGATATTGCACTAAAAGTGTGACATGCTGATTTTGCTTGATGTACTACCCAAAAAGGGAGATTTCTATCAGAATCATTTAGTCCTTGTTTATGTTCCTGACTGGCAGAATATCCTTTAAAGCTGGGAGGGAAGTATCCATTGAAGCTGGGAAATGTAAACTAAACCTATACTCTTTGCTCCTAAGCCAATTAAAGGACATGTATGAGGAGACTATAAAGCTACTCTAAATAGATTTTCAGGTCAGTGTAGTTATATCAGTAAATTTTCTGCACAAAGATAAGCTATATAAGCAGTGAACACCTACACTCTGAAGCTTTTCCAAGCTCGCTCTTCAGTATTAAATACATCTGACTTCCAAAATATTACCCAACAAACAAATGATGGTTTTGTAGTAGCACAGGGAAGCAAATAATAAAACTGACATTTGCTCTGTGAGCTTCTCTTGGCTCAGTAACAAATCAGATTAACGTATCCAAGTATCTTCCCAGAAGGCCTGTGAAACATTTCTCAAAATAACCAGTGCCACGGAGGGCAAAAGACCATTACCTAGAATACAAGTTGCAGCAGATCACTTAAAAGTACCCAAGTCAAGAATGTCAGACCAAACAAGACCAAAGAGCTGCTTTGCCACACGCAGGCTCCATGAGACCTGTTTGGGTTGGCGTTCAATTCCCTCATCCCTCCTCCACTCCCTGATCAATGGCAACAGTCAAACTTTACTGGAGATTTTAGAAGTACATCAAAGACAACCATTAAGCTTTTAAGTGCACTAATTGACATTTTAGCACTTACAAATCCATCTATGTGTTCTACCACTCAATTTAAGAGACTTGCTACCCGGCCTGGTAAGAGTTCCCTGTGTTTTTAGTGGGTAGAGGGGGATTTTCAAAGCTACTTTTTTTCCCTCAGACAGCATTTTAGAGAATTCAAATTACAAATATAATGCACTTCAAAAAGTAACACATTTCACAAATTTAAGAGCTCTTCCATAAAAGCTGTAAATGGCATCACAGCTATAACTCACAGGCTTCTAAGCTCCAATGAATTCTGCAGCTGTTGCGGCACGTTGAAGCCAAATCATTGTTACCTTCACACCACCACAACTGAAAACCCCAGCTATGATATTACTAACTGCATGGTGCTACATGAAAAAGAGGAGGGAAAAAAGGAACCCCTGCGTGATTTTGCAGCTCCTTCTTTCTTCCTTCACAAAGCCAGCATAAAACAGATGCTAAAACCATGAGGGACTGCTTTAGGTTTTCCTACAATGACTATCCCACAACAGGATCCAGGGAAGCGTTTCAGAACAACAGTCCCCATGGATGCTGTAACACCAGAGGATACAGCACTCCCCTCCCCAGGTACGGTGACTTACAGCAGACAAGCCGCTACCCACGGCCAAGCCCAGCCTCTGATTACAGAAGAGCATCTCAATGACAGCAGGTCTGGACCCTTCTTCTATTACTGTCACATATCAACATGTTCACCTTCTGTTCTGTTACAGAAATCCTCATTCAGTCCCAATATTTAAGGCAACAAGAAAGATCAAATTAAATTCCCAGGGTTTTAAGCCGTTCAGTTCATTGCTAGATCTATTTTAGGGTCTGAGGCTGCCAGCCACCCCCACAGAATCTGCGCGCTAAACAAGGCTTTTGACAGGCTTGTTTATACCTTCCGCAGCAATCAAAGGCAAAACATTACAAATCAAAGAACCAGGAGACAAATACAGTACTGTGCATAAGAGAAACCTCAAAAAGCTAGCCAGCAGCAAACCTGCTGCTCACCGAGCCCCGCGGAGCAGTATGAGATAACGCAGGAAAACAGAAATGGATAGTTAAGTAAGAACAGGCTTGTGCTGTACGTATGCAAACATCTGCAGGCAGGACCTCTGAAGCACACATCCATCAAAAGAAGCGGATACAGAATCACAAGAAAAGGAGTAGGAAAAAAAGTATTCATTTTCTCCAAAAGTACCACGGAGAAAGGCCGTAATTTAAAAATTCCAATTTAAAGATTGCAGGGGACTTTAGATTTTTACTGGTACCAGAAGAATAACAAAGAAAAGAAGCAGGCATGGACAATGTACAGTATATCTGAGGCTGGGATTTAAATGGAAATGGCAAATGCTGCATTTTGGGGCCTAGGCAGTTACACCACACAAGGCAGTGCACTCCAATCCATGTCCTTCCTTAGAGAAGGCAAAATCACATTTTCTGTTCAATTCTTCGCTCTGTGGAACATGTGATATGGATGGAGTCCATTTTACTCAGTGACACACTCACTGTGAACTGCACAGGCCATACTTCAACAAACCTGCCACGTCAGGGAAGCATCTAAGATGTATGTTGAAATTACACCCAGAAGAAATTCAGCAGTACACCTTTGCTACTGTGTTCCTTTAAACCTTTCACCTCTTAAACTGCAAGTTCAATGTCAGATTATAAACATCGTAAAAGCTCATAAAACCCAATCATAAACCTGCCAGCTCATTTCAAGATTATTTGCTCTCAGCCTTGCAAAAACATCATGAGCAGTATGAGAATTGCATCATTTCTCTGCAAACTCTCCAACCCTTCATCTGCATCAAGCTAATGGATGGGCAGAGACAGACCTTTGCAGGTGATTTTCACAACACATCACCTTGCCTGCTAAACCATCCACAACAACATCTGCAACATCACCTTCTGATGAAATCACCTGCTACTTCACCTTCTTCTTGCAAAATCTAGCTGAGACATGAAAACCTTCTGCAACTGCAGCAGGAGCAAATGCCAAGTTGAGATTTTGGGACAACTCTATGGGGCCTCATGTAGCAATGCCTACCTCCAGCCCTCCCAAAGGCTGAGCCAGGCAGCGCTGCAGCTGCCCAGGGAGTGGGCAGAAGCACAGGCTGATGGACACCTCCCCACACATCAGGTGCTGGCTGTTTGCATTAGCCTGCTGTAGGAAAAGAGGGGCCACTTCGTTATGTGGACTGGGTTTCCTGCATGACCAGCCCCATCATTTCAACCCTCCAAAGGGAAAAGACTGTGGGCTTGATGGAAGCTGTCTGTTGCTTCTCTGTGGAAAAGGACAGTTTTAGTGGAATGAAATTGTCATGGGGGTCTAGACAGAGCGGGGCTTATCAAAAACAGGTTTCTGCCAAAACATTCCAGGAACTGGCTAAATTGTATCTTGCTACACCACAGTGATGGTTATGAAGGCTGTTTGTGATCAAGTCTGTGATCTGACCGTACCCACAGCACCGACAATTAACTCAACCTGAACTTCACACTTTAAGCACACAACAAACCACTCTGGTTTTCAGCTTTGCTGTGCGCTTGCAGAAGGCAAAACAGGGTAGCCAGAAAAGGGAAGGAAAAAAACAAAGACTGGATTAGAGCAGCCCTACATTTGTAGCCGTGGATCAGCTCTTGCAGTCTCTTGGCAAATGAGGTGGCAACAGAGAATCATCCAGGCAAGTTTAGGAGCTGTGTTTCTGTTTATTTTAATTTGCAGTCTATTGATGCTACTGTTTTGTTAGCTCATTCATGAGTAATGCTGGAACTGGAGATTATGCAATGATGGATTCAGCAAGGCAGATATATCCACCCAAAGAGGGAACCTCCTCGGCCACCAGCCTCTGCTCCCCACAAAACAAGCAGACAGAGCCCAGTACCATTCCTGTCATGCTGCAGGCAGGCAAAATATTAACAATCCATCACTTCAGCCCACTGCAATTCCTTATCAAAAGGCCATGACAAATACAAGGAGGAGGAACAGACTAGCCATGATTACACTCCACATTGTAGGCAGGCTCAAATCTGGTAGCTCAATTTTCCTACTGGAGCAGTCTCAGATGCACTGGGCATGTGATCACATCTAGTCACATTACATGAATGCAACACCCTCTGAGAGCAGGGGCTCCAACAGGATGCAGGGATGGAGCTATGTGCGCCTTGGGAGAGCAGATCGTGCTGAATCCTAATTAAATTTAGAAATAAAAAGAAAAGGTGTAACTTGTTTAAAAGCCTTTGCATCGCTGGGTGACCTACTCCTCCCTGTGACTCCTGCATCCTAGCCATTGCAAGTCGCTGCATACAGATGTAGCAGCAATGATACGGCTTAATCAGTCAATGTTTTCACAACACATATTTCAAATATTAAGCACTTATTGAAGACTTAGAAGTTACTGTGTAAATATTTGTATTATATTATACTGCTAACGCTTCCTCGCCAACTGTGGAATTTTAAATCTATCTCGTCTGATAAAGCTTTATTTACATATCACACTGCTCTCGATACTCAACAAAGTGAACTGACTAAATTTACACCAACTCCATTGAAGGAGTACTTGTCAGGAAAGAGCAATTCAATGATTTTCTGTCTCTGCTATGTGACCAAACTAAACCATAAGCAGTCACGCGGCTTGTTTTGGGTTGACGTTAACTGTTTTCGCTAGGCAACAATGCTCCCAGGGAAAGCATTGCACAAATGCACCTTGCTCTTAAAATATGACGCAACCAGCACGGTCTACACTGAGAGCTATGTACTCACAACACAGAGTCTCTGCTCAAAATTTGGGAAACTGCTGGTGCCTACTGACCTTACATCCAGAGCACTGCTGCAGTCGCTTTAGCCGTCTGAAGCGCTCCCAGGATGCTACAATGTCCTCAGGCACCGAAGTAGCCCCAGGGGTACCAGAGGGGAGAGGCACGATTTCAGCCACCAGTTACACGTGGAGGCAAGCAGAGTTTGTCACTTACTTATTTGGGTCAGATTATCATGTCCCAGTATTTTACAAGAGGGGAAGGCCATGAGAAGCTGCTAATGCTCAGACAAGCAGTGAATGCTTGGCGAAACATGATCAAGACACAACCAACAGCAAATGCAAACACCATTATTAGTCCCAAAGTACCTTATGTGGAAAAAATAACAGCCACCAAAATGTGGTGAAGTTTTTTCTATTTCTGAAAAAGATGACATTTAAATGGCCTGGTTTTCCACACAAGCTTTAGGAAATACTGTGCAAACCCCTTATCCTGTCTCTCCCCTCCAACAGTTGGTATCAAGTTGATCATCACATCATCTTTGAATAATCTGAGTGTCTAAAGCACTCACAGTATTGAAGAAAACCCTGTAGTACAATAATAATCTGTTTATTCACTGAATCCAACTCGCAGATTTATTCTTTATTTTACATACTGAAGGAATATTTATTCTCTGATGAACTTAGTTAGACTTGCACAATCATATGTTGAAAAGGAAAAAAAATGGAGTTGAAGTTGCATGCTACCTTTCGACAGCTCTGCCAGCTGGAAACATGCCATCAATTGTCTGTTCCCTACGTGACTCGAAAGCAGAGGAGTTTGCTTAATAGAAATTCACTCAATTTCACCTTGTTTACTTCAGGTTTAAGAAAACGGCCGGGAAGAAGATAGATTAAATATTTTTCCTTTTACGAACATCCTCCTGTCTTTCCTAGAAACAAGCTTTTAGTTTCAGACCAAATCTATGACATTTCTAATCTAAAGTGTTACGGAAATTAGAAGAGCAAAGTAGAAATGGATATATTAGAAGAATTTTCCTTAGTTTCAAAATCTGAACAGAATTGTACTAAGAAAAAAGAAGTACTTCCAAGCATTCTGTATGTGTTACTACCAAGCTATGCATTCATTCAATATATGTGCATTTCTGTTCTGGAGAAATATGTTCTGCTTCCACAGAAAGTCACAAGCACGTATAAACAAATAGCGGAAAGCAACAGTTTTTTGTCAACCGGTTTATTCAAGGGAAACAAAATTCAGTACGCGTCACTGTCGCACAAGTCTTTACCCTACCTTTTGCTGTGCACAGGAAAGGACAGACAGATGTGCACACAAAGAAGTACATGACACGTATTGCCCATGAGCTGCTGTGTCTCAAGCCTCAGCCAGCTGAGCTGAAGCTCTCTGTCGCTCACAGACCCTGACAGTGGGCCAATCCACTTGCCCCAGCCTACTACAGATAAATAAGCAAGGAGAAAATTGTGCACAGACATCTGTCTTTTTTTCCCCCCACCTTACCACTTGAGAAATGCTACTAATACAACAATTACTTAACCATATAAATCTGAGGTTAATAAAAAGACCGTGCTTTGAGTGACAATATCTACTCTGCCATCGCAGAACTAACTCTTTTTTTCCCTACAAATAAATGTTATTATCTGGAAATTGAACCCTGAGTGGTGAACTAGCAGCTTTCTTTCTTAGACACTTCAATACATTAAGTGCTTTGCATTATGGACAGATCAACTGCCCATTCACTAAGGAAGGTTACCAAAGTGATGCTGTAATCTCATTTAGCTCCCCCAGTGTTTACCTTCTACAGCCAGTCTTGGATAGCAGGGGGAAAAAAAAAAACCATGCAAGAATAAAGCTGGGACATTTCAAATGTGGAATGAGAAAGTATTTACTTCTCAGGTTAGAGATCCTTTTGCTCGAGCTACCTCACCAAAAAACTATGGTGCCAGAAGTATGAGGAGGTAGAAAGAAATTTACAGATTGGAAATGTTTTGAAATGTAAATGAAAAAGGCAGCAAATCAAAACGCTGTGAAAGTTACTTAACAGTTAAACAATCCAGTGCATTTTACAGCAAACTTCGTTGGGTAAAAATTTGGATTCATGACCAAAAATACACACAAGACCAAGGCAATGAGAAGGAGGATAAAAAAACCATAAATCACAAAGTTTGAAAGCAGTCATTCCATTTGCACCTTTTTTCTGTGTTTCTGCCCTGTAACACTTGCCAGGGATGGCAATCTGTTAAGATTCTCACAAAACAACCCCTACTTCCTATAATAACAAACCCCCTTATTCCTGTTGCAGAATAGGTTCTGAGCTGAAAACTACTGGAACTTGCAAAATGAACAGGGAAAACAAAAAGCTCAAAATTCATCTCCAGAAGGACTGAGAAGGGCAGTAGGAAAAAAACAAACAAACAAAGTGACTGGTGCAAAAATAATACATTTTGCCTTAGTCAGGTAAGAAACATGAAATACTAATTTAAAAAATACAATTAAGAGAAATAGGACAAAAAAACTGGCAGTGAGAGAAGGCTGACCAGAGTCTTCACTTTAGGTAAAACGCCAACCTGAGGAACAATTTTTACCTCTGGACAATAACCAGCATTCGGTGTACAGTGTGCTGTAAGTGGAGACCCACAGAGAGGGAAAGAGCTTTCGCGAAAGCAAGGCTGGGTGAAAGGCCAGAGCGGTGTTGGGAAATTCCCAGCATACGTCTGAGTGTGCAGAACCAAGCCTAAAAAATGAAGCATTCACAGACCTCAAAGTATTTAATATTGCAGAGTTGCAACAGCATGCCACTGCTGAATGCCATGTCCAATTTCACCCACAAATAAATCGTTTTTACGTGGAATTTCCAGGAAGTAACGCATGCTTGTCTGCTTGTGCTGAAATCAGTCCTTTTCTTTGCACTGCAGACATGTGTAACTAGAAACACGGCTGGCCCAGGATAAGCACTCAAGGACGCAGCACCACCTATGATGCAGATGGCACCGTGACCTGGTTCTGTAATAAATCTTATTTTAATTTAGGAAACAGTTTTAAGATCCTGGACATGTTAATTACTGTGAGGAGGCAATGCTCAGGGAGGGAGACCCATCCGCTGTGGCTGCAGGCGTTGGCACCTGCACAAGAGGACTCTGCACACTGGGTGGGGGGCAAATGGGCCAAGCTCAGGGGGGATCAGTGGCCACCTGGGCAGTGGGATGAGTTTATGATAGACACTGGCACAGCTGGAGGTAGTCAGCATGACTGCTTACGTTCGTTCATATTGTAGAGTGCCATGGCCAGGGAAGGAAGGAAGGAAGGACAGACATCAAAATGGGAATACAGAAAAGGCTACCAAACTGTCCGCAGGACTGGGTACAGAGTGTGGTGAGGCTGTAGCCACAGCAGTGGTCCTGGACCAGCATGGGAAGACATTAAGCACAGAGGGATATTGAGAAGAAGGAGACCCACGTAGAAAAGGTTTTCACCATTTTTCCCTATGGTGCATCTCAAACACCTCAAATGGGTTCATTCCCTCAAATTTATGTTACGGAATTTCTCTTACATGCAAGAGAGAAAAACACACATTTCTGCTTGAGCAGTAACTCAAGGTGCCAAACCACCTTGGGACCAGGGCAGTGCAATTTCACTCGTCCGGGACAGAAACTTGCTTATCCCCTCAAACAAACGCGTGCCTCCACACAAACTCTGCAGAAAGCGGTCCAAGGGCCGCCATGTCCAAAAGGCCATTGTGTCTGAGCGCTGAAAACCAATCCCACTACCCAACCCCAACACTGCTCCACTCCCAAACCCAGTTGCGTGGGGCAAGGAGAGGCAGGGCACCCATCCCACTGAGGCACCTGCTATAAGGGAGAAGGGCTCACACAAACCTGACCTACGCACAGAAGAGCCCGCCTGCAGAGAAGCCCAAACTGGCACAGGGGGAATCAGCCCAGAAAGGAGACAAAATGGTTTCACTGGATTTTTACTTTGTTTTCCCCACTCTCCCTCTTATCTCTATTGCTACACATAGCTGAAAATAAAGGGAGTTCAAAAGCAAAATCAATTACTAAACGGAATGACCATGTCTCCATTTTAGCCAAGCATTTTACAGGGTCCAGCTGCTGCATTTAAGCAATAAAGGTGGGGCTGTTTAATTACTCGTGTATCAGAATCAGGTTTGGGCACTGCTCTGGAAACATGGACACTCTCCCATCCACTAGCAGGGAAAAGGCAGGATGATGGTCTCAGAAGAGCTTCCCCAGCTGCCACATGACGTGAAACACAAGTAAAAAATTTACCTTACTCACTGTGTTCACAGACATAAATCTGAGTTACTCAAACAAGTTGCTTTGTGAGCAGCTGAATTAATGAGATCTGACTGCATGTGGACCCACGTGCTCAGCTTCCCCAGCACCGTGCTCCCTGCTGGCTGGCACGCACACCCAGTGGTCAGGAAGGGCCATCAGCCTTCCTCCCACTCAGTTCAGCTACACCACTTGCAGGAGCTACCTTTGAGAATCCTACCCCTCTCTGCAATTTCCTGGACATATGCTGACAGATTATAAACCTGCTGGTGAAGAGCAGAAGGGTGATGGGAGCATACTACTCTACTCCCCATGCCTGGTGCCCCCTTCCCTTCATGGTATCCGTACCTATTGCTTCATGCATTCAGCATGGCCCAAACCCTCACACTGACTGTCAGCTCCTCAGACCCTACACCAGCTTTCCTCCTTGCTAACAGAGCACACTGGATTTCTGCACATGTACTTCCAGTCTCCACTGAGAACAACGTTCAAGATGTATGTGAAGCAGCTTACACTCCATCGTAATTTTCCCAGATTTTCTTCCAAAGGCTTGGCAGGCATCTACCAGCATTACACCTCCAGGAAGGAGGAGGAAACAAAGAGAGGAAAAGCATGCAGTTGCTAGAAAGCTCACAAAACCAACAAAATTACATCAGCTCATCTGATCTCAGCATTATCTCGCCCCTCCAGAACAGATTCTTGGTCCAGCCCAAAATAATCCAATAGCACAACTGCAAACAATACCTGCAACTGTGTACCCTTGCAAATATCTGCAAACTAAATCAGAGATGTTATAATTTTATGAATGGAGGCCACAAATTTCCAATAACTTTACCTTCTTTTTGGTGTATATTTGTCTAAATGCAGTTTATGGCTGTTGCTTTTTTACTTTCAGCTTGTGTAAGGTCCAACTTTCTTTTCCTTCTCAACAGAAGGGGAGAATACAATGTTTAAAATGTCACCCCAAGTTTATGAGCAAGGTGACTTATTCCTACAAATCAAGTACTTAAAAACCAGTGCTCATTTTTGAAACGTTTCCTGCATATTCCGTATCATCTGACTCACCTTTATGGACAAAGTGCAAGTATTAGAGGCATCTTAGTCCATCTAAGAGGGCACGTGCTTAGATATTCCTTAATAAACTGAACACACAAAAAATCCACCACAACGATGATATCCACTTTAAAACGCATCACAGTGCTGAGGTCAAAGAAACAGGTCAATTATAGAAAGGGGGCTCTTATTCCTGAATCTGGATGAATGGAAAATTAAATCAAAATACCAGGACATCTGTAAGGTGGAGTTCATAAATACTATACATAAGGGAACTGATGTCCATTCTGTCTTGCGACAACCATCACAGTCATATTACTTTTCCTATACTTTTGTTTAAGGTTTCAGAGCTGTTGTGACAAGACAGTTTCTGGACAGGATTATCTAAGAAAGTCAACTAACACAAAACTGAACAATGTGTGTGTGGCACATATGAAAACAACCTTCTGGAAGGAAATATAAAATAAATGGCTTTTGTCAAATTGTGGTCTCCAAAAGGGAGGATATATGAGGTGGCTTTCAGTGCACTGATTAGAAGAGTGACAAGTGACATCAGAATTGGTGTGCAGAGCTCATTACCTGCTTTCCAGCACCTACCACAATTCAGTAAATTTTCACTTCCCATAGGCACTGTGGAAATTCTGAAGGCCTTTGTAACAAAACCAGGATTCATCTTTCAGTTATGACAGGTCCAAACAGATTTCATTTCCGCAACATTGGAAACGTAGGGAGGCACATCTCAAGCAGTCATACTAGCAATTTGACATTCAACAACAAACACTGCAAATTCACCAGGAATGATTTACTAAAAACTCAAGCAAGCAAACAGCCAGCTACCTAAAAATAAAGTCTTTTTCATGCTGTAAAAACTTACTGTTTTCAAAGGTACACCTTAATATATGGAAGATTTTTAAAATTATTGCATGAGAATTTAAATCAAGAACCACCATGTCTAGCTGAAATGTAAGGTTTTATTTCTGTAAATCAGAAGTCTCTTCCCAATCCTTTTACCAAGAATAAATTATTCAAATAATCTACAAAATGCGTCCCCCCCCACCCCCAATTCAGCATTACAGGTAAACAGCACAGCTTAGGCATTAACAGCCTTGAGCAATATTAACAGCTGGATAGCAACTGGAATCAACTGGGTAGTATGTTTGGAGAGAGAAATAAAAACTCTGAGGAAATGAGGGCATTTATCAAGGCCAGAGAGAAGAACTATAACCTGTTTCAAGATCTCCTTTCCTTCTGTCCCCAGTTCCCAACCCTTTGCTTCAGCTGATCCCAAATAGCAACTCTGGAGGGCTTGTTGTTTGTTTAGTTGTTTTTTTTTTTAATAAGAAAGTACTAAAATTGATTTCATGCTGCTAGTCCTGGCAGAACTACGAGAAGTTCACGACAAACCTCTTTTTTCCTTCCATGTTGGAAAGTACTTGATTTGTAAGAAAATGCAGACCATCATTCCAAATTAACCTGAGCATTGAGTCCTGCATCCACACAGGGCTGTGAGCTGAGTCGATTTCTCTTTTAGACACAGAATGAGCTCCCTTCGGACCCAGATATATGGAAAATTTCTCTTACTGTAAGCAACCATCAACTAGTTCCTCATGTTCCTAACTAAAAGGACCTTTGAAACAGATCCTCACTATGTCTGTCTGTCTTTGTAAAGGTTTTTAACTAATTTAAGTAGAAGTGGCATTAAGAATGTGACAGCACAGGCTTCAGCCTCAGCTACCAAACCATCATCACATGTTTTGGGCGTACCCAGAAGGCTCATTCCAGTTGCTCACTCAGGCTCAAACCCACGCTGCTGCATCCTCATGCATTTTATTTTCTTTCACATATTTACACCTCTGCTGGGAGGCTGAAGCCAGAGTGGGCAACACCCACCTGAGTTGAAATCGCACCTTCCTGTTACAACACAGACACACGTCATTACAAATGCAATCAGGTCTGGAAATGCAGGCACAATAGCCCAACCCCTCATGTAAACAGAACTGTAAATCAGGCCCTGTAATCCACCTTGTGTTTGGGAAAACGTTTTTTATGATCATATCTAGGGCTTGCTTGGAACTGTGGTTCCATGCAGACTGGGGACTCTCCAGCCCTGGCACAATGGGTGCAGCATGAAGGTTGCTTCGCACAAGCATATGAAAACCAGATGGGCTACAGAGTTGCTCAAGATGCACCAAGGTATGCAAGAGAGGAGACTGAGCCACAGGAGTGGCAAGAAAAATGATGGAGGTAGACACATATCTGCAAATCTGATTAATGTTCCTGCTCCCGTGAATAGCAATGCAAAGAGACTTCTTACTGTGGAAACAACGTGGTTAAGAACAAAGGAGGAGCCTGGGAAGTTGAGAATCAGTTTAGGGATTTTGCAGTGTGGTTATGACAGTCCTCTACTACCTTACTGCTGAATGATGAGTGGCACTGCTAGAACAGACAGACAGATAAAAACAGAAGTCCATAAAGTAGAGTGCAACGAATTCTCTGTTGTTACACTTCAATTCACCTGCAAATTCTTACACGTGGTGTAAAATTAAAAAACTCACAGACACACCAAGTACCACATACACATTAATCACCTTAAGGGCTGGGAGTGGGAGGACATGTTTTTCACTTTTCTAAAATCAAAGGCATATACATCCAAAAGGACGCACAGTATAAAATTATAGATTCTTCGGAAGTCAAAGGCAGACGTCAAAGAGATTTTCATCTGTTGGGGATCTCACTGAGAAGCATATATATTGCCACGAAGTCAGGGCAAGCAGATACAGTGGTTATATTTAAGCAGTTCAGCAGGAAGGCAGGCTGAAGAGAAGCAGGGAAAGTTAAAAAATCATACTCTTCTTACTACACACTTGCTAGTCGGAAGCAATAAAGCTGATTTTAAAAAAAAAGCAGCAATGAATTAAGAGGATATCAAATGCATTTTATCTGCCCAGTAACCAAACTGGCAGGGAACAGCCTGTTACAAATGCTGCACTCAGAAAAACTTGGAGAAGGCAGCCTGGCCAGCTCTCTCAGAGCCAGACAGCTCCAGAGAATCTGCACACCTACCCAGGACAGCACATGGATTGCTACACGCTGCACCTTAATGATCCCTGAGGATGTCTATCATATGGCTGTATAGTGTTCACATCCCAGAGCAGCATTTCCCTAGGTCTGCACAGGAAGCAGGAGAGGCAGGGAGAAGTTCTGCTCAGGGGAAGCTGTTAAAAGCTTTTTTTGCCTTGGTGAGTGTGACTTCGTCAAGCGAACTTCATTACATATGATTACTGCCGCTGGAAACTCCGTACACTTTAGCACTTGTGAGGCCTCTAGGTGTTGGCAAGGAAACACAGAAGGATGCACAAGATTAAAACCAGAGCTGGAAGTTGAAAATTGCTTTTTTGAGTCCCTTGCATATTTTTCCCCCTTTGTTTAGCTGATCCAGAACTGCTGTCTGCATGGGGGAAAAAAAAAAGTGTTGGCATTTTCTTCTCAGGCTTTATTTCCCTTTATGGTATCCTTCCCTTCATTCAGCTGTTCCATAGGAGATACTCTTAAGTCTGACAAGCCAAGATCTATAAACTTTGTCCAAAACTACACTTCTGAAGCCAATCGGTGCCAGAATCCCGCTTTATTTCTATGACAACTTTACTCTTCTTACATTTTTTTTTTATTTTAAGTCTAGCCTTTACATTAGACTACTTGCTGGAAATAGACAAGTATTTCTAAAAAGGATACATTTCATCTCAAGGTCTTTCTTCACAAATCCACCAAATTAGATAGTTTATTATGAGGAATTAACCAGAAAAGCATGGTCAGTTAGAGATCCGGGTTAAAAGGAAAGACATCTGGAATCAGTCTGGTTCTTCCAGAAGTATTCTGAATTTCCCCTCAGGCTTCAGTACCTCCAGACACTGCTTTATTAAAAAGAGTACAAATCAATCCTTAAATGTCTTTACCTTCCATCAGGAGTTTGTGCAACGGCATAACGCCACAAGAAGGTTCCCAGGAAGTCCCACTCACAATGTTTCTGTCAGCAAGTCGGGGGGTCAGTAACTCTGTAGGACACGTGCATCAGAGATCCCAACAGGCGGCTTGGGAAGCGGTGGCACTACTCCATGTTACAGCCAGGAGGCTGGGACTCTCACACTGATGTGTAACTGTCCCCCCAAGCTAGACCACAACATGTACTGGGGAAAATCCCAGTATAGAACGTATTTCCTCTGAAAAGAATGGCTAGTCTTGATTTTTACAAATACTTTCATAACTGATCTGTGAAACATAAAATACAGAACAAGATTTTTTTTTTTTTTTGTTAAAAGAATTCTTAGCACTGCATGGAGGGAGCATTTAAAAAAGCCTGCAATATTTGCAACTGACACATTGTATTTTTGACACCAGAAAGAACAAAATAATCTACCTAACATCACTGCCTAAATTAGTAGGAAAGAGAAAAGGTGATAAATAGATTTTAATTACAACCTAATTATTCACAGCTTACGGCCCCCAGCCAGACCCAGCCAACCAGAAAGGTTACTCATTTGGGGCACCACAGTACGTACCCTCTTTGACAGGGTTAGCTTTACTTAGCAGCCCATGAAACAAGCAGGACAAATATAATCAATTTATTACTAGAAAAACCTTGGGGATGACAGAATTGTAGAATATATCCAGTTGAAAGGGACCCCTTAGGATCACACGTACTTTTTACACTTTTAGTTTTTTTTGTTTTCTACAAAAACTTGTTTCAAATATTCACATCATCGCATCTGCCTGTGACACATATACTTGAGATTATTTTTCCATTCCCAAAGAGATATACTCTGTAGATGACTACTTTTCACTCAACCTGAAAGTGGTCAACTGTGTCTTTCAAGTCCAAAAAAACCCTTTCACCCTGATTAATGAAGCTAAACCTTTCCACTCCATTTTCCTTTCAGCACAGCTGCTTCTCTTATCACTCCAGCTGTACTTTCCTCAGAGCTGCAACATGATGCTCAGGTCTGGAAAAGCTTAGAAATATTTATTTTTTAGCACACGGGCTTGGGATTTTTTTTTTTCCAGTAGACATAAAATATCAGACTGGAATGATCCTTCACCTCTTTCTTCCAAAACACTGGTTGATGAATAGCTCTTTGTAGAATTTTACAAATTTTCAACACCAAAATTTCTGCCTGAAGAGGTTAAAAGACCGCAGAACTTTATCAGGCAATGTCTAAAGTCACCAAGTAACAGGGAGCAGCTATGGGTAATTTTAAAAATTATTATCAAATTTATCCGTTCTCAGTAAGCTTCTGTGATGGAAAATTCACTACATGGTTAATGTTGCTAAAATGTATTTAGATTAAATAAAGCCAAAAAATGACTGCTTCTGAAAATAATGCCTAAAAAAGTCAGAGAAAACAGTCACAATTTCTAGTAGGCTTCAGAGGCTATGGGGCTCTTAGCATTGAAGTTGAGAAAAATGTTTCAAGAACCTTATGGAATACAGAACATAATGGCAGCAATTTACATTTTGGAGTTAAAAGAAAGAAGGCAATGTATGTCACACAGAGGGAAAACACAAAGAAAGAATTACTTCAACAGCTACGAAAATCCCTTGGGAAAATAGTATTTCAGTTTGAATGTGTTTCTTCCTATTTCTTTCCCCTTCTGGAAAGAATTACTACTTTTTTTTCTTTTTAACAAGTATACACATATAATATACACGTATGAACTGCATTTAAAATTGTTCAATAAAATTACTACATTAAAGAAACCACACACATTTCCAAGAGAATCAAGAAAGACAGACCGACCCTGTTCTCACACACCAGAAATACTGCCAGATACACAGGATTGCCCAAAGTCACAGAACAAAGAAAACTCACGCAGATGAGCAACATGTGGCAAACCTTTAATCAGGCATTTTTTCTATGTGTGCTAACACCAGCAAAAGCCAGCACCGGGAATGTCAATATTTCACAGAGCAGAACAAAACCAGCCCTGACAGCACGGGGGCATCTCACAGTGCCAGCAAACCACAGCACTGCACAAGCCAAAGAAGAAACACCTTTGAAAATCAAAACCATAAAGCATCTTGGATGATGCGTTCAGATGATCTGGGATCTTAAAGAAAGAAAAAAGAAATCAGTTTTATCGTAATTCAAACAGGCGAATGGCAGGCAGCCATCCCAGATTGCCTACAGAAGACATCTATCGAGACACAGAGAGATGGCTCGCAAAAAAGAATTGTTTGGCTCTCCTTCTCCCAAAGAAGGAGGACAGCAGGAGTCCCCCAAGCACAAAGAAGGGACAGCTTACTCATCATCTTTCCCAAGGGTCTTGCCATCCCTCACCTGTGCTGAGATGGGATGGCACACACACAGAGTACACGGGCACTGCTCAGGAAGCCTGCATTTCCAGGCTAAGATCCGGAGACATGTAAGGAGCGAGTCGGCAGCACAGTCTCCCCATGAGCTTAAGGAGAGCCAGAGCAGGCCCCAGCCCTGTGACACTCCGGTCCCTCCTCACCGGGGTCACTCTGCGTAGCTCCTCAGCATTCCGCTCAGCTGCACAACAGAGAGCCAATGTGTGTGCTCCTCAATTAGGTTACACAGAGCGGTGGCTTTAGAAAGAACAAATTTTCCTCCTCCTCCCCTCCCCAGAAGTTGACAGAAAAACGGGTTGGGGAAAATACTTCATAGATTTTAGAAGAAAAGTAAGAGTGCAAGGGAGGGAGGTATCTGTAGCCAAACATGAGTCAAACTGGCCATGATGACAGAGAGAAATATTTCATAAAGCTGCTGCTGGAACTTTTATTGTACTTTTAAAAATTCTCCTGAAGGCAAGGCTTTGTTCAGTTTTTGCTCATTAGATTTCTGCAGTTTCTACCCTATATTGGGCTATCTGACATTGTAGATTGCTCTACAGACACATCAGCCCTGCATCAGAAACCTGAAAGGAGCTGCAAGATCAGCCTAAATCGTTTTTTGTGCTGCAGCTTTGTTCTCTCTTTTTACCTCTGATCCGGCAAATTAAATTCTGTTTAACCTAAGAGTTGATACTGTTACTGATTTGCATGTACTTATTACAGACACATACGTGGATTGTCTGAGAGTGAACATTTTTCAGAGTGATCTGATGAAGATTAAGGTAATTTACTTGATAATTCCATAAACATAAACTTAAAAAATATTTAAAAGCATATTTCACTGTCAAAGCCTTCATATTATTTAGATTCTAATCTATGTATTTAAGCATTAAGTAGACCTGCATTTTCAGAATCAATGTTTTCATCTCCCTCCTTTTCCTCTGCACACTCTCAGCCATACTAAATTTCTCGGTGAGAGCTTCTGCTGCCCATTAACAGCTCAGTGCACAAGATCACGGAGTTATCACAGCCATTTTAGACAGCACAAAATCCAAGAACAGAGCTTAAAAAAACCCACAAACCCCCAACAAAACAGGGAATCTGATTTAGAAAAAATGGCTTAACATGCCTTATGAGCTTTTGTTTGTCTATTTTAATGAACAATGCATTGCAGGGATGAAGGCTGATTTATAAAGAGACACGGATGTTCCTGCACAGAAGGCAATCAGTTCCCAGTTTAATTATTCACTGTGAAAACAGAATTCCCTTTAACCATTTCAAACACGGCCTTTTCATTTGACTTAAATGCCTCCATGCATTGCATTTGCCCTGCCCTGGTTAAAGGATCATGTCAGAAGTCTTGCTGGAGCCACGAGAGAAGCAGGACGACCTATTGCACAGCAAGGTTAAAGACAGCAGTGCTCCATTTACTTCTCTACTGCTTATTATGTTGCACACTTCTGCCATTTAATTTCTACCCATACGTAAGTGGCTTACGCATTCCTTCATTAAATCCACCTGCCTACACTTCACAAGCATTTTACCTTTTCATCTCAATCTCTTCAATTCCACCTCCCCAACTACTTTTAAAAAAAAATAGAAATTCTATCCCTCTATTCATTGCATGATTCATTTCCGGCCAGCTTTTTATTCCGTCAGTATTCTGAGATGAGCAAAATTAAACAGTTTTAGAGCTGACGCCAGACCACCGAAATCTGTAAGAACAACAGAGAAGTTTCACAATTATATTTCATTCTGCTCCGCACCATTTTATTTTATTTCTGCCCGACTATCGTCACGCTGTAACAGAACATTAAAAGGTTTGCGAGAGCCAGGCTGGGTGATGCCCGTGTCTTTTTTCCTCAGTAGTTACAGTTAATTTATAACCCAGTAACGTGCATGTCTCCTTCAGATTATTCCTTCCAACGTGCATTACTCAAAAATTAATTTTATCTTCCAGCAAGCTGCCCACGGAGCCTACTGAGGCCGTATATCACATAAGAGAGGAAGGAAGACACTTATTTGGTCTCTGGGCTACAGCTTGTAACTGCATGTCCACAGAATCCAGCAACAGCACAGGCTGCCTGCAGATAAGAAGAGTGGGGCACGCTCCAAAGCTGCTCCGAAACAAGCATGCTTTATGGCAGACGGTCCCTCCACGCCTTTTCGGTGGAAGCAGGGATGGAGGAAGGCGCACTGCGGAGACAGGGCCGCAGGCTGGCAGGAACCTCACAGATGAAGAGCCCCTGGCCAAAGAGGCCACAAGCTGTCAGGGGCTTGATGATGTGATGGGGTCCGAGCCCCATCTATAAACTTAATCCCACTCGGCTTTAAAGCAGGCGAGCTCGGTGTGTTGTTTTTCTGGTTGATTTTTTTAAGTAAATCTGTGTATACACTTGCAGAGCTCTATAAATAAAAAACATGTGCATTTATCTCCAATTAAACTCCTATGTAAATTTATATGCAAATTAAGTGCAACCCTCAGGCTGCTGGCGAGGTGCCAGTTCAGCTCAGCCCCTGGTACAGCAAATTCCGCACCACCGGTGGGATGTGACCTGCCACTTACGAGTTTAGCCAGGAGAAGGCAAGCACGGATAGGCCCATCCAGGGGAGGACGCAACCAGGAGGGACTGTGGGTTTCGAAACCTCCGAACGCGGCGCATCCACGCCGTCAGAAAAAGAACACGCGTCACTCAAATGCAAGGAAAAACGAGACTGAATGTGTCATTCTGTGACGAGCAGATTTCTTTCGAGCTCCTTGCCTCCCCACCCCCTGCTCTTCGATGCTTCACCCAAGCCTGCACAGTAAGAGCCAAAATCTTTTTGTAGGCTCTGTATATAGGTGCAGTAGCAATGCCTCTCCCCAAAAAACCACCAGGAAGACAAGCAATATAGGGGAAGGGGAAAAAAAGAAAAACCCAGATTTGAAAAGCACATTAATCTGCTTGACAAGCCATGAACCACATCACCACTTTAATTAGAAGCAAAATCTGTGCAAGCAGAGGGAACACGAAGGTGCAAGCATTTATAACAAAAAAGGGACTTGTGATTTAATGACCTCATCTGCTAGTTTAAAAATTAATGGGGCCAAATCAGATTAAAGCATTTTTAATACAAACCAGTCCGACATTTATCACTGGTGTTAACTGCAAGGTGGTTCCCCCATCATTTCAGCAGAATAAGAAATTCTGCTCCTTTTTTATCTAGGCTGGCTCCAAAAATTAATTCTTACAGCCACCTTGTATTCAAGATGTTTCTGTCTGGTCCAACGTGTACTGCTGACTTTCAGTCTCAAACCTCAATTATTTAGAATGACTCTTCTCTATCTCGCTGCTTTAGGCACAGCTTGGGAAGGGAGATTGGGAAACCCCAGCCCACCTTCAGACTCTTAATGCCAGAGGAACTAGCTCTCTGCACACCTGCAGGGCAGGGGGTTTTTTCCTCCTCCTCACCCCAACACTTCTTGCTCTGAGGGGCGTTTTTTTGGGGTTTTTTTGCAATGCTTCTTTTTAAGCCAGGCCAGTGCAATGCTCTGTTCCACAGAGCAGCCCAAGAAGTAATTTGCGGGTGCAAGTGGGAAGCAGCAGACTTGGGGCTGGATGGACATGGATGGATGGATGGATGGATGGATGTCACCCACCTAGCCTCACGGAGACATCAAAGCCCCTCACACACCACCTCCTTGCATCAAAACCTGCCTTTGATTTAGAGTTTGTGATTTACCACTACCACCACGGAGAAAGAGAGGAAGCACAGCAAGCGATATCCTGACAGGGGGAAAAAAACCTTTTTGAAGGTGGCATTTCTGCAATGCTTTGAAGGCCTAGTCAGCCTGGAGAGATGCATGTGCCAAGAGCATGGCTTTCCACATTAAACCTTCCAGGGAAAAAAACCCCAAACCCATCTTGCAAACACCGGTCGATAGCAAGGTGATGGAAGAGCCACAGTTGCAACACGCTGGTGCTCTTACTCCTCTCCTCCTGCCCTGTCACTGTGGTTCGGTTTCAATGAGAAGAAACATGAAAGTAATCGTCTGAACATCAATCTTTCTCAGAGGAAAATTATACCTTATTCCTTAGGAAAGTAATTGACTAAACTGGGCATACAAAATTCTGGTTTAGCAGGTTAAAACACTGAAAAAGTCAGCCAACTGCAAACAAAAGTTTATTTCCTTTAGACAGGTATATAAAAACCTCTACAGTCTAAAGGCTAATGTCACAAATTTAAATAACTCTTTCAAACCAAATTCCAAGACTGTAGAAATGAACCTCATTTATAAACTCAGGTGATTTATTTCTCAAGTGAGTGACATTTACATTTGCTTCCTTAATGCTGAGGATCAAATTTTCTTGAGGCATATGAGCCATTTACAGAGAAATATTCTTAATTCAGGGTGCAGCACAACTTGAGTTTTACTTCTTACTGATGCACAGTGCCCATCGATAAATGAGTAGCACAGAGGAGGCTTTGAGCTACTGAATGAAAACCAGATTAGATCAATCCAACACATTCCTGGGGTGTACAAAGTCACTGATGAGAAACATAAATGAACTCAACCCCGAATCTGGTATTTTGCTCTCTCTCCCACCCAAGTACTGCTATGTCTCAAGCCAGAAAAGAAACCCCTCTCTCTGTCCCAGTTGTGGCACGGGACGGACTCTGCTTCCCAAAGGGCAACTGATCAAAACCCGCTCACCCCTGGCACACCTGGACATCTCTGTGCAGCTGCCTGTGCTGAACCTGTAAAGCACCAAAATTAAACCTATTCAAGTCTATTAAATGGCAGCAAGTAGATAAGCTGCAGAGAAACAGCCCATTACACCACTCCACTTAGCAGGTAAATGATCTTGTCTCTTCCACTTGCTTCCTTGGAAAAACATGCAAAGCTGGGAGAGGAGGAAAAGCACAGGGAGAGCAATTTTTGGCAGTGACAACTGTCAGAGGGAGTTTGGTTTGAAAAGAAATATTAAAAGCTTTTCCCCACTTGGACCTTAACGGCATGGAGAGTGCTTCATGTTATGTATTAAAGCAACATCTATTTTTCAAAACCTAAGAATATAGTATCAGTACATACTGCCTCGGGGTTTACATCAATTTCCTGCTTATTAATTAATTGGCTTGTTAATACAACAATTTGCAGGCCTGTACTGCCTAGTGAGCTCAAGGAGCCTGTGTTCTCCCTGCCAAGATCAATGTGCATTAGTCTAAACTCTCTGATGTAGAGCAGACTCTACTTCTGTCAGAGATAACTGAGAAGCGACATTAACTCTTAGAAACATCTGCTCAATATTGGAGGGACGAACGAAAAACAAGGCATAAAGTTTAACTCCCAAATGCCATCATTTAAAGGGTCGGATGAAACATTACTTGCAAGATCAGGAAAAAAAACGGGGGGGGAACAAACCCCACAAAAATAATGCATACAAAAGAGCCCTTCCTTTGCCAGCAATGCTATCCGTGAAAAGTAAAAACAAGACATCTACACCATCTTGCAGATCAGACATAAACCCCCCTGTAACTCCTGCATTCTTTACAGTCTGGACCTCTAGATAACACGAACCTCACATTACTGAAGTGTATCAGTAGAAAAACATTCACCTGGCTGCAATGTGAATAGAAATAATCCATTTTTGAGGCACTTTCCCAACACACAAGCTTTGTTCCTTGGGTCACATTAACATTAGCCCAATTAGGTTGTCACTGGGCACATACCAATTCCCAAATATTCATGGACAAATTTAAGAGGCATCAGGATGCAGCATATTTATGCATTGTTTGCCCCTCTGTTTTATGAGTGTCCTTAGCTCTTATCAAGTCCTCTCTATCAGTTCAAACTAGCCACCCCCACTGATGAATAGAACAAAATACCAAACAGCCTTCCAGAAATCAACATGCTTAAACTCCACTTGTTTACAATTGTTGCTTGCAGCTGGGTTTTTCTTCCCCCCATTAATTCATTCATTTACATAAACACCTTTGGAAGGAAAGCTTCCAGTGATGCTAAAACTTACGGGTATGGTTTCATGCTTAACTTCAGCCAATCTAAAAGCAGGCTGTTGGTGACAGGGGCACTCCTACTCTCCACTGAAATATTCCTACATTTATCTGTAGCCAAATGCTGACTCTAACACAGGAAGGAGGGACAAACTGCCAGTGAGGAGGGGAGAAGCAGATCTCAGGCTAGCATATGTCAGTTGGGATATTGCATCCCAAATCCTACAACACAATCCTTGCACCTCTTCCCTTTGGTTCCCCCATCCATGCATCAACCAAAATGAAACTCCTAACAACTCATACAGCACCTCCATGCTGCCTCTGCTTATTTTATCTCCAGCAGCAGGCAGGTGTTTTCTAGGTCAAATCCCCAGTACCAAACTGCCAAAGAGGTAACAGTGTTTTTCTCAAGGCCTTGGCTTTCATAACCTGCAATCGTGCAGGGAAAACAGCACACGGGAAAATTCAGAGCTGGAGTATGCGGGGCAGGCAGCGTTCCTCCAGCTGACCCTTCTGGCTGGGACATCCTGTTGAAAGGAAGAAATTTGGGAAGCTGGATATGGGTTGCAGAATCACGTAACTGTTGAGAAAAAGCTGACTAAGAAGCAGCATGTGCATGTACGTCTGAAAACATCTCTCTACAAATGCCGGTATACACATACAGTTATCTGCTCAAGAGGCTCTCTTTCAGATTATGGGGAAAAATAACAACAGCAGCCTGCTATCAACATTTTCATCAACAAGAGAGCAACAATTAAAATATCAATTATCTATCCAGATTTTAAACAAACTTCTCTAACTCTGGACACACAAAACAAGCAGAGTCCTTTGCCATGAGAATCAAAAATGTAACTCACAATTTTAAAATTGATCAGTGGTGAATAAATTCCTTCTAACTGTGTGTCAAACTTTAGTTTTGAAAAGGTAGTTTTATGGATGAGGCCAAAAATCATTTCTAATATGAATTTCAAAGGGTATCACAGCAAAAATCAATTATGAAGTCAATGCACAGAAGCAGACATGTTGGTTTAATGGTATTTTCGTTAGCTTCCTCTACATTAAAACACAGAACATACATAAAACTGTAGATTGTCCTGGATTTCATTCCCTCTAAGCCAGTGCTTCACCAGACAATGCAGGGACCAAACACTGTTGTTTTACTTTTGCAATACCATAAGACAAGATGCAGCAGCTCTTTCACGGCCTAACCGGAAGAAGGGGTAGGCCAAACCACCAGCCCTACAACACAACCTTCATGTGATGGTTCCTTGGGAAAGGACAACAAAATGGAGTGGCATTGCAGTCCACATAAAAAAAACCACCACGTAAGTGAGTCTGAGCTGTACGAATTGGATACTGACCCCAAAGCCTTTACTGTTCAGCATGGACTTCCTGCACTCAAAGGAATGAAGCTCCAGAGTTTCAGCCCCAGGTTTAAGCCAGTCAGTGAGGGAAGCACCATCCCCTGGCCACCTCCTGATCAGAGCAGTTAACACCACCACTTATTAGCCCATAAAAACCCAGACCTCTAACACAAAAACTGCAGCCTGAATAGGAAGTGGCAGTGCAACTAGAGACAAATGCTAAATCCCCAAGTCACAAGAAGGATGGGGAAAAAACCCATGCTGGGCAGATGCAGCCCCCTGCAGAGTACGTGAGAGAGGGACAGAAGAAAGAAGCCAAATCATTTTGCAGTCAGAAGGAATGTACCTGCAGATAAATACTAAGATACGAACTGATGCAGCGATTGCTTCAAGGACATAAAACCATACCAAAAGTGACCTCGGTTTCTAAAGCAAGGATTACTAGGCATAAACTGCTTGGCTAAGTAAGAAGGCAAAATAAAGAAAAGTGAAGAATAGGAAACACTGACGACATGTCAAATGGCAGATGTTACCAAATGCTCTGCCAAAATTACTTTTCGCAATCAGCTGGAAACAGAGGGCACGACCTGCCCTCTCCAGTACATACATTGCAATTCCTTTTCCACCATACCATAAATCAGACGGGGAAAAAAAAGTCGCGCTAGTTGATTGTTGTGTCTCCAACAGGGAAACCCAGTGGGTTTGTGAAGCGAGCCAAGCTGTCCTTCAAGCACGAAGCAAAGGTTTAATCAAATACAAGGTGTGCCAGCTTAGTGGAAGACACTCTTCACTGAGATTACGTAAACTTTTTAAAACGCGCATACGAAAACACCTCAGAAGATTTAGAGGATTTGTAAGTTGAATGCCTGATGATACCCTGAAGGGAAGGAGGACTTAGAGATAAGATGTGGGCTTGACCTTACACAGAAGGCATCCTCCACCAGAACAGAAAGCACCATATTTGAGGAAGAGCAAAGGCAACAGTATCCCCAACATTTTGCCATCAACTGGGATTAGTATCATAAAGAATTCACTTTCGTACTTCTATCACAGAGAAATACAGGCATGTTAATTCACTCATATCCAACAGAGAGTGAAAGACGTCACCTTAGCTTCCCTGGGCATGAACCCTTACTAACTTCTTGCTCTTGAGTGAGTTGGCCTACCCACACCTCCACACCTTGCAATGCAGGAGCTGCCAGGAGCAGTGCAGGAGTCTTCCAGTGGAGACCACCACAGCCAAACCATCTGCCTACCTGTGCCCCAGAGGGTATTTATAACCAGAAGGCAGCATCTTAATGACACGCTTTACCTTTCAAAACATGTAATATTTTCTCAACAGAGATGAATTCAAGTGTCGGGTGTTTCAATGTCTTGTCTCCTGCCAAGACTGACTTGCAAATGCTCGCTCTACTTATTAAAGAGGCTCAAAAAAAAGCTCTTTTAGGGCTGTCTTACTATATATCCAAACTCTCTTTAGACAAGGCAAAACCAGCATTTCTCATCTCAAGTCTTAGACAATGTCCCCAAGTTTTCCTTAGGAGAAAAAAGCCTGAGTGAAAGTAGAAGTGTGCACAAATCCAAAAGTCACGAAGGGTCACTCTTCAAGCAAACTAAGCAAAGCTGTATTTACAAAGTAGCATGGAAACCAGGGATTCTAAACACTGGAGCAGACTGACCACAAGTATTAATAAAGTTTGTGTCGTGCCAATATTCCCCTTATAAAACCTGTATTTTCAGGGCTATGTTCCATGTCAAGCACATTGTTCACGATTTCAGACCGCAGTGCATCTAGCAATGAGACACTCAGCTTCAGGGTAGCAAGGAATAAATATTTCCCAGTTAAAAAAAAATTAATAATCCTTACTACTTTTTCTGAATGCCCAAATTTTTGCTATTTAACTTTAACTACAGTTGCTACAATATATTCAGAGCTGAAATTTGACCCCAAAATTAAGTTTTAAGGATAGCAAAATGTTTATGTTTGAAATGTAACAATTTTCATTGGAGGCTAAACCTGCAGATCAGCTGTTGCAATACTACACTACTCGGCCAGTAGTAAACTGTTGAAAAGGCAAAACTGTAATTTTAGTCCATCTGGAAAGATGCATGAGAACAAACGAGCAATATTCCAAGAAATAGCAAATATCTTCTGGTATAATAAGATGAGATAATCCTTGCTGTTTTCATAATTTTCTTTTTAAATACCTGAAAAGCAGAAAGCTTTGCCATGTTCTGATAAAACAACATGTAGGATTTATATTGTCAGATCGGTCAAATATTTTCATTTTTAAAGAGGAATTTACTGAGGACACAAAATTTTCCCATCTAACATTTATCTAGCACCATACAGAAGGGCATTTCTGAAATACTTAAAATACTTCTCTCCAAGTACGTCTCCTTTCAGTCAGTATATACTTGCACCAGCTATTGAAGTCAGAGGTCTGGAGCCTATACACAAGGTCATGAACAAGCTGTAATACTTCTCTCAAAATGAGACATCTCAGGACTTTTTAAATCAGCCTATGCTTTTTCTAAATAACTTACACATTTTGCAGCCTCTTTCAAAGAAAAAAGGAAAAGTTAAAAATTAAGCTGGTAGGAGAAAACTGGAGAAAGATTTGTCAGTTATATCAGTTTCAAAGGGAAATGGCAGGAGGTAGCTTCTACTGAATTCAGTGAAAAATTGCACAACAGGAAGCATGCATCCAAGTTATAGTATTTAAAACAAACAAACAAAAAACCCACCTAAAAAATGCCGTAAAACAAACCCCAAACAAAAAGACCAAACCAACGAAGAAAAACACAGATGAAGACCCTTAACACAGTGATACATACATGACTTATACCAACTCAAGAAATGACATGAAAAACCCTTTTCATCCAAAACCACACTTGAATTATTCTGTGGGAAATAACGATTATTCATGACCCCATGAGCTCCCACCTCTCTACTCGTCCTTCCCCTCAGGCACAGCCCCTCTCCCCCAGCTGTGCTCTGTTTCTGAGTGAGGTGGCGCACACATGGACAGAAGGAAGATTAATTCACCAAAACCTGGTTTGCATCACAGGGATCTGCAGAGGCGGTGTGAGAGAACTCAGAAACCACAAACACTTTTGGATGGGTGGGGCTTCTTTCTGAAATGCATGCTGAAGCCTACACTAAACCTCCTCGTTAATTTACTGAGAACATGTTTTGGAGTTTCCTTGTAACACAGATTTGTGCATTACACCATTCACACAGTTCTCAGAGGACTAGCTGTGTATTAGCTCACTGCACAACCCAGGCTGCCTAACTCAGATGCAGAAGTCTGAATTTCCTTCGTGTCCCACCATCAACCACAAAATGTCCAAGGGCTCTACAACATGCTGATGACGTGGAGAGCATTCTTTTCACTTCTTTTTTTCCTCTTCCACATTTCTGAATATGGGGCGTATGAACAGCATACTTGAGAAAAACTCTGCTATTAAATAAAAAATGAAAAATATAAAAATTTAAGATATCTTCATTAAAGATGCCCCAGGAATCTTCATTAAAGATGCCCCAGGAATCTGAGCTATTTAGCTTCCCAAGAGATAAAAGAAATCTCCACCATTTCAAATTGTAATTTGACAATACTGAACTCTCACAGACATATCCAGAGGATTTATTTCTTTTGAAAGGGCCTTCGCTAAACTTACCATCTAAACAGTGACTCAGAAGCCCTGAAGTGACTTGGAGGCATGTCAGCTTAATCCTGCAACAACGTGAGTGGCTATTCTTGCTCTCAAGGTGCAACAAGTCCTTTCATGATCCCCAGCATGAACGCAAGGAGCTCTGTCTGCTGCAGCAGCAGTTGGAAGTAGACCCAGCTTCAACAGTCCCAGACAAATTCAGTGCACAGTGCCCCTAATTACCACTGTTTTCTTCCAGCTATATCCCCTTAGGGTTTGTTTTTCTGAAATTAAGACACAAAGGTAACCAGACTGAAACAAAACCCTGTCCAGCCCTGTTTCTGCACCATACCAAGCTGCTGCAGTGAAGTGCGTATCACCACTTACCTGTCTAGATTTGGAGGCAGGAGTTTGCCTGCCTGTGACTGTCTGATGGGTTACCTTTACCACAGGACTCCATCAAGGATGCATAAAAACTTAGAAGTCATGCAGAACATCTTGCGGAGAGGCATTTCCAGCTTCAGTGCTCAGCTGCAAGTGTTTGCTTTGTCTGTTCAAGTGAAAAATGATCCCTCGTCCGAGAAGCTGACAAAACTATTTTTCTTACTTGTAGCTTTTGCTCTCTTCTTCCATCAAATTTTACACCTTTTCATAAGCCTGTTGTGTTTTACAAAGACTTGTGCAGGATTCCTCCAAATCAGAAAAGAGGCTCTTTAATAAATACAATTTCAAAATCTAAATGAGCCAAATTTACTTCTAGATAATGGAATTTTTATGTGTATATTTTTAGCGAGACTTCAGTCCTGGGATTAAACTGAAATTTATGTAGGTAATTACCCTCACTGGAGAAAAATACAGGATAATCCACATCTAACAGCTTCCTCTTATAACTGTAAATACTGGCCACTGTGTCATATCAAGAGCTGGCCACACAAGTGGATAACTCAACCATTCCTGTACTCGTGCAGGATGTACGCAAGGTGGTATTAATGAGAGCACGGGTCTGAAGTAGAGCTCACCAGACCAAATAACCTCCTGACCACACAAGTAGAAAATAATTAAAACAACGCACCGCTCTCATTTGGTTTTTGGGACCAGATGGCGGATGCTCAGGCAGCCAGTGAGTGAGACAGCAGTGATGCTGTGACAGGGCAGGGAAGAGGAAAGGTAGCCTAGTCCAGGCTGGGCATGTGTAAATATGGATAGGCTGAAGGAAACAGTGTCCTCCTGAGCACAAAACCTTGGAGCAGAAGCCTATTTCAGGGCAATCCATTTCACTCAGACATGCCAGGTGGGAGCTGGCTGCCTGTTAAAGCCAAGCCACAATGTCTTAAAGTGGGGAGAGAAATGCATGTCCTACTTCTAAATTGGTGCCTTTAGAGCGGAGTATTTAATGGCATACAGGTAAGTACAATGAAGGGGCTGGGGGTGGTTTTGAGAAAAAAAAACCTGCTCATTCTGAAAAACCACTTAGAGTAGAAGCGCATCCCTCGAGCAGAGCAGGAGGAGTGGGGTCAGGCTCAGCCTCTGCGTGGGGCTGCATCGCCCTTCCGTACCAGCTCCTGCAGAAGGCTCATAACATGGGGAGAGGAAATCAAAATGGTAGTGTGACCTTCACAGGCTATAGACAGCTTGAATGCAGTTTAACCCCAGCATTAAGGATGAAAGCCGAGGCTCATGAAAGGCAGGCATTAACTAATCTGCTTACCCATACGAAAGGGAAAAAAAAAAAAAAGCCACGTACACACCAAAAAGCACACTATGGTTTACGGTAAGCCTGCCAAGAATGTAGCAGCATAATCATAACAGAGTTTATTTCAACACATCATCGCAACCATGCCTAAACGCTGTTCTTTGTACTGGAGCAGGCATGCTGTCAGTTATCCCTCTAACGCCTATGTGGGAGGCGCCGAGGCTCCCGCAGCCACCACGCTCCATCCTGTGCTCCACTGAGCCTGGCCAGTGCCAGCCGCTGTGCCCCCCTCCCAGAGCCTGCCACGCAGTATCAATCAGAGGCTGGAGCCATGTATGACAGAAAGCTGTGGGTGGGGAGGAGGGATTACCAAAACAAAAATTAAAGAGCATTTGCTTGCACGCATCTGCCAACTCAGTCAGCTGAAGGAGCAAGAGGAAAACAAGGCATGACAGGAGGAGAGACAATTATTCTTCTTCCCTTCATGAGTATTTTCCTTCCTGTAGCGACCGTGTTCCTTCCCTGTCTTCCAACTCCTTTGCATCCTACATCCCTGAGAAGGACACCCCAACTGAAACCCAGTTTTTTCTAAAAGATTTTGGCATAGAAATATTTCGACTACAGACATGGCATAAACATATTAAATAATGTTTCCTTATCTTTCTCACATAGAAATCCCTTGCCCTCAGTCTCTTCAGCCTCTAAATGAATTTGCTTTCGTCTATTCAGCAATGCTTTTTGGCTCAAGTTTAATTAAAATTTCAACCAGCCTATATGAGTGAGATGGTATCTTTCCTTTCAGAGACAGAAGACAATATCCTCTAAGTATTTCATATCCTCATTTCTTAAAATCAGCTCATCAGAAAACCACACTCCTCAGCAACAAGTGTTAGATTATCTTTAGCCACCAGCATCAGCGTACTGAAAGACTGAAGTCATTTTATTGCCTCACTGAGATATTATTGTACATTTCTCCTCTAGTAGATTTCTCTGCCTTTCTTTTCTCAATGTTATTTCATTACACCAGTTCACCTGTTCAAAGGATTCCTTAACTACGTACAAGGTTCACAAACTAATACTGTATCTCTAGATTTCATGAAGACTGAAAAACTGGAAATATTCTGGGCTCTGCTCTGTGTGTGTGTTGTTTTTTGCACCTTTTTGTTCAGCCACAGAGTTGCCATCTTCCAAACTTCCCTCTATAACCACAAGATCTGGTAATACTGATTTCAAAATGAAATCTGATTTTCCCACGCAAGTGAATAGTTTTGGGATCCAGAAGATTCTAAAAACATCCAAACAAATACCATGCAAATAGTTGAAACTGTATTCCCACTAAGTGATTTTGCTTCTTTCCTCAACTCGGCCCAGAAAAACCTTGTTAGGGTGTACCAAGGTGCAAGGGTGGGTGCTACATCTGATCAATTCTCTTAGCTAAACCCTAGCTTCTTCTTTGCTACCCTCTCCTGCATCCCAGGGCACATCTCTTGCACTTAGGAGAAACTCCAGGATCCTCTCCTGAGCCACTGCAGCAGGGCACATCTCTCTTTGGGAAGAGAAGGAATAAAGGCCAATAAAACCATTCACGCAATCTAACTGGATGGGAATGTACCAACTTAGAGAATATGCTGGAGTCCAATTCCAAATGCCTGTCTCCAGCTGCATTTAGAGAAGACAGTGACAGGGGTGAGGAGAGAACTCTGAGTAGTATGTCCAGAAAGAACCACACAACTAAAAACTTCTGGCTTTTGAAGGAAAAACACTCAACTCACTCTTGTTATTAAATGCACTTAAATTTGGGGGGAAAGACTCAACAGATGGACTCACTCAAGTCTGATCAGGATCTTCTACAAAAATACCCAAAACCCCCCCCCAAAACCCTCAAAGAATCAAATTATTTGTAGACATACTCATAAAATTCACTGTTTACTATCACAAAAACTATTTGCATATTTGAGTATTATTTTTAAATAAGACCATTTCCTCACTTGACAAGGCAAGTTAATTATATTGCATAGCAGAAACTGCATGATAGGTTGCAGGGTTAAAGCTGCTCCATCAATAGTTCATTATCAAATATACAATTTTCTCATTTCTACTGTTTATTCTAGAGAGCTGCAAGTCAATGGATTATACCACTACTAAAACTGAACAAATACATTTGCCAAAGATGACAATGGCTCATTCATCTGACCAGGATCCCTCATCAGGACACTGTCTGGTGCTATGGGAACTCCTACAGACACTTCAAGGGAATATTCTCCACACAAATCCACCATTAAGATTACAGACATAAGTAATTTTCTTTTGATTCATAAACATAGTGGAAATTCATCATAAGGTAGAAGAAAAAAGCCTTATATTTGTATATTTGCATATAGGCGTGGAGGCACTGCTTTTAATGCATTCATTTTTTAATCAACATTGAAGCAGTTTTCTTTTCCTTAAAATGGTGCAGTAAAAATTAAGTTGAATTTCAGGTGGTTGCTACTGTAATCTTAATCTTAAAGTGGACAGGCCTCCCACTTATGCAAGTCTTGTTCTTTTACCACCATCATCACAACTTTCTGAAAGGTATTAATATTTATCTTAAGACAGAGCAATACGGTCAAACTGCTGTTTTCCTCAGAGGCCCCACAGTCACTTGTCTACTTTTCCTACCCCTCCCTCCGAGGTTCTAGACTGCATCCCATGGCTGCTGTCAGGACACAGACCTGCAGGATGGAGATGTTCACAATCACCATCTGCTGCTGCTTCTAAGAAAGATCTCATGCAGGAAGCTCATGCCATTGACCTCATTTGATCCAGGCTAAAAGTAATAATGGAGCTCCTGTGGCTAATTGCCAAGAGAGACACTCTAAAGGACTTATTTCCGACATCCTCCTCTCCTCTGATGAAGATCTAAACCAGCAGCTCGAGACAGGCTTCTGATTAGATCAAAGTAGGAAACATTTCATGTTATTAGCCACATAGTTTCATCGTGTTTATGAACCACACCATAATGGACCCCAGACAAGTTAAAATACAGTAGCTTGCAAAAACCATGATTATTATTAGAATGTAATTATTCACATCCAATATCTATCTTTCTAGTAAATGCTTGAAAATATTTTCTGTCCCCAACTTCACTGGAATTTAGTGCAGGTTAGCATCAGGTCTTCTAGTTTACGACCTCTCTGATACTGGAAAAGATTGCTTCTGTAAATAACCAGTAGTGTTTACGAAACCAGTTTACTATATTTGCTGTGAAGACATGATATTATCTCAACAGGAAGAGATGGTTTTTCATAAACTAATTCCCCCATATCCAGTTGTCTAAATTATGCAGGAAATCTCTTGTATATAAAAAAACATCCAAACAACTAATTGTCCAACTACCAGCACTGACATCGTGCTGTATAAGGCAAGATACAGCAATTCTAATTTATGAGAATTAAAAGCATCTTTGACCGATCTCAGCACTGCATTTTGAGAAGCCATTTGTCCCCAGCTGAAGCTGGTGCAAGCAAAACTGGCTGCCTTTGCTCCTCAGAGGAGGCACAGGCTGTGGTTTCAAACTGCTGTGACATAAGGCAAGGTACCCATTCGGCAGCAAGGGTCCTTATGTTTACTGATGGTGCTCTCCTCCAGTGGGACAGGAGGCTGAAGAAGCAAGGACTGGTCCACCAGAGCACGGCAGCCACAGTTTCTACACAGGGCAAGGCTGTATGTATGCATGACATTAAAAAGCCGCTTCTGCCTCCCCAGTGCACAGCAGGCAGCGGCACGCTGAGACAGGGTGCTCTTTGTTCACCACTAAATTTCTTCACCAAAAGCCAGAGATGCCTCTCTCTCTCAGGCTTCAGCCAATTTACATCCTTGAAATACTACCTCCATCTAAATCCTTACTAAAAAAATAAAAAAGGGAAATTTAAAGTATTTCTTTAAAAAAGAATCCTATGCATGTATTGTATTTTGTTGTAATTTTTATATCTATATATGTAAATATATATACACATAGAGTTCCCTTCTTCAGCTATGCAAGGTCTTTATGTGCAAGTTTCTTTCTTCTCTGCACAACATACAGGCAATCTCCCAATATTAACTTTTCATTCAGGCTCTCCAGTTATGCAGGAGCTTTCATCTCTTTTTTCCTTCCAAGCAACAGCCTGATGTTACACCTAATGAGAGCCAGTAGCCAGCCAGAGCAGGCAGCGAGCAACAACGGGCTGCCATAAAACATCTGAACAGACCAGAAACAAACACGCTCTCTAATTCTCGAGCGCAACAAGACCCTAAAGGGAAGCCTTGTCTGAGCTGCTTCCTTACACCTCCTTAATAACACCAGCCCTAAGCCAAGTAACAGCAGTGGAAAACAGGATGGAAGGTGGGTGATTTCTTGCCACTTGCTTCCAACATCCTTTGGTCAAAGCAAAGACATCTCCGCGGCCCTTCACAAGATCAAAAGGCAGCAGCTCTATTTACAACATCCTGAGCAATTTAGGCATCCCACTCAGCATTGTTTCCTACCTCCCGCCCAGTTCCCTTTTAAATTGGATGGTTTCTAAATGAAACCTCTACCCTTTATGAGTTTATAGCCATGGCGGGCCAAGGAGTCCCATGCAGACAATTTTAAAAGAAATTACGAAAAATTTCTTCATCTTAACCTTGCTGCACACGAAATGGTAGTGCATGAAAAGGAAAACAAAAAATTGCCTGGCATTTTTTAATTACTAACTTGAAGGATTTATGCTGTTATGCATTTTATGGTCTTTCTCCACTTCTCAGTGACGTGTCCAGTACTTGTGAGTGTGCAGCTTCTAAAGTAGGTCTCTTTAAGGGAAGAGGCATTTATGGGTAAGGAA
>QWTY01001239.1:0-23545 GCA_008033365.1 Pseudorectes ferrugineus | reverse complement strand
CTTAATGCCACACTCCCGGCCCCAACCCGGCCCCAGCCCGGCCGTGTCCGCTCCAGAGCTGTCCTTGCTTCCCGAGCACAGCCACAGGCTGCCGCGCCGCCTTCCCGGCCTTCATCCTGCCGTAGGATAAGTCGGCAAAACCCCTGGAAAAGCCTACTGATACTGCTGTAAGGCTGAAAGAGAAACGTGCCTGTTATTTCCGAAGCTCTGCACCACTCTGTGCCTCGTAAGCCCTCCAGGAGAGCAGCATCTCGAATTTGAGGAGCGATTGTGGGCTCGGCCCCCTCGGGAGAGAAATTCCGCAGCCAAGCTGCGGAGCCAGGGAAGGCCAGTTTGCTTCATCTGTTACTGTCACAGATTGTAAATGGACCGATCCTCTTAGTGCCGTGCCATTCGCTTCCACTTGATCCTGTTCATTATTTCTAACCAGCTTTTTATATTAATCAGTCCTGCAAAAACCCCTGAAATTGAGCACAGTGGAGACCTAGGCATGTACAGTGCTCATATCCAGGTAAAGAAGTGCCCGTCAAACTGCGGATGGGTCTGTGTGGTTCTGTTCTCATGCCTTCTGATAAGGGTCTTCAGCAACCCTGAGACAGTGCACAGCAAGATCATTCAGAGTGTCACCTGGCAGTGGACAGACGCATCCATCCTTTCAAGCTTTCCTGTCAAAATAATCAGGAACTGGAACACTTGAAACCAACTCTTTGATAGTAAATACTGCAAACTTTTTGTTTCCCCACCAACTTGAGAGTAGTGATATTTTTTACCTATCTGGAGAGGTTATCATAATTTCTGAAAACATAAGGTAAATCTTTTACAAAAAAGGTTTTAAATTATTTGGGCTTTTTCTTTTATTTTTCCTCAGGTAGAGTCAAAAAACCTTCACTGTTTTCTACATCAGTGGTTCCCCTCAGGTTTTTCACTTAAAAATCAAAAAGATCAAATTTTGCTTTGGTAGATTATTTCTATTATTTATTTATGCATTTTCCTGTAAACAAGACTGACTGCTTAATGGAAAGTCGTCTCCTGTGTTTCTCAAAGAAGAAAGTAGCTGCTGTCTCAGAGGCAGCAATAATTGTTTGAATGGCAATGAATAATTGCTTGGTAACAGCCAGTGCAGGGCTTTGCTTTTCACCGGGAACCTGTTCCTGACGCAGAGACTAATGAGGTACTGCCGAAAGGAAGAGGGAGACTTGCAGAGCTGCTCCTCTGCTCTCAGTCCCAGTGATTTGCAAGGCGTTTCCTGACACCTTCCAACCTCTGACCAACCTGAGTCCAAAGTCCTCCTTAGCATGTTTGCCTACCTGCTGTGTACCCTTCCTCTGTGACAGAATTTAAAATCACACTGCATTTTCCCTGTCTCTAGAGCAAAATAAAATCCTGAACACTCAGCTAGCATGGATGAGCTCATCCAACTGGGCAAGGGGCTTTTTTTTTTGTTATTCAGTGAGTGGTGGGGCTGTATTGCTGGGGAGGCACTGGACTGTCACTTTGATCACTGTACTAATAGCAAAATATAAGACGTGGATGGGACAAAGAAACATGTGGCTCCACTCTCTCCTCTGTGGGCCCCCCACAGCTCTCCTCACTCAAGGCTGTCATGCCAGGTTGACTTTGCCTTTGAAACTTCAGGAAATCAAGAGTTTAGATCAAGTATCTCTCTGCTAGGTTCTAATACAATTCTCTCTGGAGGAAATGAAGACCCAGCTCATAGGGCTACATAGATACACATATGCTCAGAGAAAGTATTAGGAGGAAATTTCAGGAGTAACTTGTCCGTGATGATGTAATTAAATACTATATTATAAAGAGTATATATAGGGAAATTGAGCTAACGCTGCCTTGGAAGGTATGACTTAGTTATTTCTAGTAGCTCAATGTTTGACTTTGGAACTGTAGCACTTCTTTAGCTAAGTTTTCACGTGCCCTATTAGTAGGGAACTTCAGTAGCTTCAATCACAGACTTGATAGGTATCTCCAGTGACCATGTCCCTTGTTGTCTTTCATCTTCATTACACACAGCAAGCATGAGGGAGATGGAAAGAGTGAATGAGAATTTTAATTGTTTTGGAAAGCATGATGTCCTGTTCATGTTCACATTTAGAGCCACTTCTTGGGTAGCTATTTTAGGCTGTGTAAAACAATAATGAAAAGGTTAAGAGGGAATGTCATGGATAATTGTTTTAAAGTTAATAAATATTTAATGATTTTAAGCCTGCATTTTGCAATAATCCAATCTTGCTCCCACTGGACTCCGTGGCACTTTTGTGATTCACTAGAAATGAATCAGGTTGCAGAGTTTCCATAAAGTAAAATCCAACACTTAATTAAACCCTTTATTCTGAAATTCCAGGGTTGTCTTCAAAGACACACAGTAATATTACTCCCATACAGATGTAGATGCTAATGTTACACAGTCAGTCACATAGCCAGGTGATGAACAAAACTAGAATAATTCATAACCTGCTTAAATAAATGAACTTCAATGAAGCTACAGGTTGTATTTACAATGGACAATTTGTAATTTTTATTATTTACAAGAGAAGTTCAGCTGCTTCTTGCAATCCATTTTTAAATGCTGTTTGGAAACTGTATTCAGTTTTTTTCCCAAATGAAATATTACCGTATCTATATGCACTGTTAGCATTTCTGTTTTTGCCTTCCCTAAATGCCCAAATCAGCCCAAGGGCTCTCAGCAGTGCAGGTACAGCCACTCATTGCAGGGAGTGGTACCAGGCATCTGTAGTATTGCAGCAAGGGAAGAGGGTGAAGTGGGCCAGGACAGGATAGGGCAGGCAGAATGGGATGGGGCAGGCAGAATGGGATGGGGCAGCCAACACTGGCAGTGCTGGAAAGCAGGACCCAGAGCCGTGCCCTCACCCCGGGCATGACATCCTCGGCAGGGCAGCCGAGTTCCCCAATTTCCACACCGGGGAGGACGCATCGGTTTTGCTCCCCCAACAGTCACACAGGCGGCACATGGCCTCTCCTGGACCTCAAACTCAGGCCTGGTATCTGCAGATTTGTGAAAACCTTTGATGAATCAGGAGTGAATGTTCCCAATTTTCTCTAAAAGTGCCTGGCAAACACAGAAAATGCATTCACAACTTGCATCTTCCAACACAGACTCTGAGCTACTGTGTTGGGTCTTTTTTCCATCAGGGCACCCATACCAGTGCTTTGGTTTTAGGCATCTTACCAGCCCTCTAACACACTCTGATTCCCCTTGGACAGGTTGTGTACATCAATGGACATTTGCCTTGCATCATTATTCTGGGTTCTGGTTCACAGATGAACATTGTTTGAACTTTTTGAGGCATAAAGGCACTCAGACTCCTTCTGAGAGCACAATGATTTCTAGTAGTTACTCCATACTAAGCACTGCTGATTTTGCCTCACAGCAATGAGTTGTTTTCCGTCTGCCTGATAATTCGAAGTGTTTCTTTTGGAAATCATGCTTTAAAAGACTCAGCAAACTGAAAATTAGCAGTGATTTTCTTTTTTTTTTTTTTTTTAAATAATAAAAGCAACCAATATTTCCAAAAATACTCTTGTTTATGTGTCAACTGCAAGCCAGAAACTGCTCTCGAATTATCGCTGCTTGTAGGAAACTGCCTTAGCTTTACAGATACCAGAACAAAGTGCTTATTTTTGTTATCATGAAAGAAAAACTCGTATGTCCTTCAGCCTGCCAGTATTTCAAAGCCCATCAGAAGCAGAGCAGCAGGTGTAGCAGTTTCTCACAGTCAGTGAAAAGAGTGATGATGAATTGCATATATTGCCCCCAGATCTCTGCCCCTCCTCCAAAAGCCAATCTTTCAGATTAGGCTGAACACAAACAGGGCTGCACAGGACCACCTGCTCTCCCTTGTGCTACATAATATGTTCTCTAAGCTCAGATGTGCCTGGAAATGTAGTGAATCCAAGTTCAGAGGAGGCAACTAAGGGCAGTGAGGTATAATGGAGTGGGCTGCAGAAGAGGATAATTTATTTTCCAGTTGATAGACTGCTGTGAGTCTGTCTCCAAAATGTATCTTTTGCCTGTTTAGCAAATGCCCAAAAGGAAATGCTATTGTACACCATGCAATAACATTTCTGCCTTCAGCTTACACCAAACAGAGACTGGTTTCCTTAGAAGAGTTTGGGCAGCAGCAGTTTCTACAGAGCAGAAGCTCACCGTGTGACTAGGAAGCCTTTTTTTTCCTGAGAACCTTTGTATCTTTCTTGTGTATGAAATCCTACTTCTCTAGGTTCCCAAGTGATTTAACCACGTGGGCAGTTTAGTTCACTGGATATATTTTTATAGTTTGTCTATATCTAGTTCATACTTTGTAGCTTTGAAGACCTCTCAATAGTATCATGTCTCACTGCTACTTTGGAGTTAACATTCATGGGGTTTTTGTTGTACAGAAAATCATCCAAGTACAAAGTTTATAGGCCAGATTGAGGCCATATCTTTCTCTGTAATAAACAGCTTTCAACATGACTGTAATTTTTTTCCAGATAAAAGAAGCTCCTTTTTACAGCTACCTTTTCCCTCTTGCTTTTTGCTTAATTATGAACCTAATGAAAAACCTTCAATTTAATTGCAGCCATTGTACTCTCATCTGAAATTTTGCCAAAAGCTCTAGAAAGCTATTGCACTTCCCTTGTACACCATAACATTAATATCTTCAAATAATTCCCCTACATTAATGAGTTATGAACTTCCTTCTTAACACTACAACCACTTTCCTGTCTTCTGCCCCTGCCTCTTGGTTGATTCTCCATCACTTGTTTATTCCTCTCTTTAGTTAAGAATACACTGAAGGAATTTCTTAACCATTTTAATTACCAAATTGTATCTCTAATTTCTCTGAATGTTACTATTTTCCAAACTCTAAGGTTTTTCTTTAAATATTAGTTGGCAAATAGCAAGCATTGTTCATGCATTTGAAGCTACAGCTGAAATCCACACAATGTGGATATGATATAATAAAAAATTGATTGGTATTGGTATTGATTGGTCTGATTGCAACTAGTGAATCAAATGCAACTTCCACTCTGCCAAAATGGATACTCTAACAAAATCAGAGATAAATCCCGTTCCAAATCTGGTCCTCAGAACTGACATTTCAGGGACAGCTAAACTGCCAAACATTTTATGTTAGCATCTTCATTTAAAAACAAACAAAGAAAACAATCAACAAATAACAAACCCAACGAAACAAAAACCCCCTCAGATTAAAATGTATGGAATCAAGGTATACTTGCAGTCCAGCTTAAATTGTCTGGGTCGTCTGTTTTGTCCAATGCCCTTCTCCTTGCTTAATTACCTGACATCAGAAGTGAGACAAAGAGACTGGCATCAAGATACATGGTGGAGGTAGAAAGGAGCCTGGTCTGAAGGACATGAGAGACAAGGAGATGCAGCATCTCCAGTTTGGTCTGAGGAGTTGCAGAGCACATGCCAGAAGGCACACACAGATTTCTTCCACGTCCACACCAAGTGAAAACCGACAGAAGTTCAGTAAGGCTTTGGCTGCATCTCAATGCCATCTATACAAATAGTACATCCAAACATGAAGCCTATGAAGGCTACTAGACACTCCCAAAATGAGATGATTTCTTTAATCAAAGGGATCTGAAGGCAGCAGAGAGTCTGCCATGTATAAATGTAGTGTGCTTCTGGAGACAGCTGCTGGCTTTGGCTGTGACAGCAAGGTGGGGAACCTCTGCCAGGGCCCAGCAGCCCTGGTGACTGTTGCGATTAGAAACCAGAGTTATTTTCACCTGGCTGCTTGTATAAGCAATAGTGCAAAGTGTTTTGGGCCCCTAGTCCCTACCCCGACCCCGGACACTCACATCAGGGCTGAGAATGTCATTCTTGCTCCTCCAGCCCTGATGCCAAGCTGGGCACCTCTGTGGGTGGCCAGGGGGATGGCTGGTCACTGCAGTGCTCCAGGGCCATCACACCATGCCAGTGTGGACATTGGGGTCAAGAGCAGTGAGAGAACAGTACCACATGCCAAGAGTGCCTTCGGGGTTGTATGATTCACAGAGTGAAATGAGAGCAGTAAAGGGTATCAAGAGGCACTTTTGACCAGAGGCTGATCAGAGCAGCATCCTTCAGATGGGTCAGGAGGGAGCTGATGAGATGAGGATCCATATGGAAAAGGGAGAGGGGGAAAAAAGAGAAAAGCATATGAAGTGGTTTTCGTTGCTTTTTATTCGTGTTGCACACTTTGTATTTAATAAGAAAGGTCTTTCATTCATGTCAAAATACTCCAGTAAATCAGTTCAAGTCCTCACAGTTGCAGAGATGCCATCTTCTAAGTCTTTGCTCTCTCCCTTAGGTTTTTAGATTCCACATCAGTATTTGTCCCCAGTCCCCGAGAGTGTTCCCAGCTCAGCACGTTCAGTTCTGCCTGTTTTTACTTTTCTTATCTTACATGGTTTCAGTTTACAAACTCAGAGCTCAGCGACAGCTTCCTCAGTGACAGTGAACCAAGGTCAGGCAACGAAGCTGCACAAAAGTAGCCAAGGGTCAAGGCCAGCTGGAGCCCTGGGCTGTGGATGCCCTGCACCTGACAGCACAGCTCAGGGAAGTCGTGTGGTCCCTCTGTGACATCGAACTCGCATTGAGTAGGAAGGACAACTGCATGGGCCAGATCCCATCTGGATGTGATGATGCAGCAGACTGGCACCCACAGGGATGCACATCTCTTACAACGCATGATCTGAGATGCATCAGTCAAGATGGCTCACAATGATCCAGCGAGCAGGGTATTCCATGCACACAACAAACTGAAATACATTTACAATCTGTATGCATGTACATTATATATACATGTGCATATACGTAAAACCATACAACCTCAGATAAACAGACTGCTAAACTATAAACGCTCATTCCATGTTAAACACGATTTTTGAGGGTTTAAATAAAATTTTTAATGCTTTCTTCCTCTTTTAGCTCAGAATTATTGCCAGACAAAAAGTAGAACCACTCCTCTCAGCACTCCCCCCACAAAAGCTGTTTCTCTGGTACCTAGCCTCACTGCAGCAGGCATCTACACAAATCTCAAGAAAACCACAGCTCAACTTTTATAGTAATATTTTAAGGCTAGAGGAAGCCTTAGTCATGGCAATGGTTAAAGGAATTGTTTAAGGGGTCAAAATTTCAATCTTGGGCTTTAATTTAAAGATACTCAGCAGAATTGCATCCAGCTTCTGAGTATTCACTGGATCTGATTTTTGCTGCTCTTTCCCCCCATTTTTTACTTTCTACATAGTGAAGTCTGATTTTTAAAATTTTTTGTCATTCATTTATGAATTTGGGTAGGAGTAAGGCAAGGGAAAACACCCCAGCATCCCCATATCAAGTTGAAATGTTGCAAAAATCATGACTTTCAAGCTTTCTGAGAAAGATACAAACTTATCAAATATCTGCACACATACATATGCACCTCTTCTCCTCTTAGGTGAAATTATAATAACAAAATAATATCTTCTGGTTTTCCTTTCCACTGAAAATTGTTGCATACGTACACTTTTCTTTCCAGTCAGAACTCATGGCAGTTTTTAAAATCCTGCTGACAGAAGTAGAGTGACAACACAGTGTCACAACACAGAATGACAACACAGTTCACAGAACTTAAGTGTGAACATTTCAAAGGGTACCTGATTCCAAAAGGAAAACAAAACTCTTGATTTGCAGTCCAAGTATTAGCCTGAAAGGAACTTAATTACATTAACTACAAGATGCTTATTACAAGATTATTTTAAAAAAATTTATGATTCTGGTATTTTGAGTTGTAACATAAAGTGAAATTTATCCTACAAAGACTGATTTTAAATAGTCCCATGAAAAGGCTTAAAGAACTAAAAAACAGTTATGCTAAAATGACTTTATGATAATGGGTGGTGGTGAAGAATTTGAGTGCATAACAGAGACATCTGCTTTGCAAACAAAAAAAAATTACCAAGGTGGTCTCAATGGCACTCCAAATATTCCTTATTTTTTCTGTCTATCCTCTAAAACCAGATCTACACACAGCATCATCCCTAACAACATCTACTACAGCTACCAAAAAAGGGAAAAGGAAAGGCAATGTACAGAGGGGAATTTAGGAACACAGGACTGGCCAATTGTTTCTGGGGAACTGGAGATAAATGCATCATAGAATTGCTTTCATAAGGTGATCAAAATACGTCTTAAATTAAAGTGACAGGAAACTCATTGGAGGAGAGTTAAGGGACATTGGAGGTTAAAGAGACCAATTTTTGTCTTTTTGGTCCTTACCCACACAGCCACAGTAGCCATAAGGCACGATAACTCATCAGTTGCTCAGCTGCACAATTACTTTTAAGCTGTTCCATTTAAATGTAAGTTGATTTATGAAGCAGATCATGCAATTAATACAAGGAAAAAAACCTCATAAATGAAGATGATGCTTCTGCTGCCCCTGAACTGACTGAAGAGCCACCACCATGGGAGGTGGGAGATCCACTCTTCACTCTGAGGCTTAGCACATCAAGCTAAGTGCTCATAGAAGGCAAATTTTATTTTGGACAGATTAAAAAAAAAAGTGATTTATATTTCTTCCATCAGCTGTCAGCTGTGCCTTGCAGAAATGAGTAACAATTTGTTTGATATTAGGCACTATGGAGATCTTAGTAGTTTGTGAAGTAGTTTTCAACTAGCTTTTATACTGGCTCTATACAGTACTGAAAAGTTCACTTTGCACTCAATATCTTCTGGCTCAGCTTCATCACTGTATATTTTGAACAGGGGTTGACTGGGTATTAGGTTTGATTTGTCTTCAGTAAAGTAATTCTAGTGTCAGGCCAAAGTAACACAGTGGATAACTCTGTTTTGCATTAAGATCCCTCTGAGAAGGAAGGGATCTAGACTTATAACTATCTCTTTTCACAATAATATAAATGCATAAGAAAGCAAGAACTTTACCATCAGTGAGCCAGGAGCACAACGAACAGAGATGTTGGCAATTCAGTGCTGCACACTTGCTGGAATCAGGACTTAAAAGCTAGATTTAACAGTTTGAAAATGTAACATCTTTTTGCCTTTTGTAAAGGAAATGAGGACAGTTTTTCTGTTTTCAGAAATCATCAGTGTATCTTCAGCACCCAATATAAGTTCAGAGAATCCAGCACATTCTTTTGATAACAGATAAAGTAAAATCATAAAATTTGGAAGTATATTAAATATTTAAGTATCTGATAATTTTCTAAAGTAGTTGTAGATTTCTGAGACTGAGGAAGTGAAAGGGAGAGACTGAAAGAGATTACGTGACTAACTTGGGGAAGCAAACCTCCATGTTGCATAATGACCCTTTGTCTTCCACCAATTTAAAACCCACATGGAAGTATTTTATAAATTTAATATTTTCAATAGGCAGACCTGATTATCTATTGAAGGTAAACAACTACAAATTTTCTTTGGAGTACAATCATTCCAGAAAAGTCTTTCATCAAAAAATGTAATCCAGAGTGATAAATCACTTACAGCAATAAAATCACCTGCATGAGCAAACACAGCTTCTGTCAGTAATTGTGCTTCCTTGCCCTAGGCATAAGTTTGTTACATATGGGAAGTGATAATACTTGTGGTTACAGTTCCCAGTATCACATTTTCCTTTCCCAGTTCACACTTACTCATACCTATGCTTATCCAGCAGCAGTTACATAAGATTCAATTCCAAACATTTATAATCCACCTCTTGCAAGCAATAAACCACATCAAATTAGCCCCTGACGTGCTTTGTACTAGCAAAGCAATTTCCAGATCCATCATGAAGTATCAGGACTATTATTTGTCTGCAGTCAGTACAGACATTTTTTTTCTGACAGTGTTACCTGCAAGTGCTTGGTTATATGAATTTATCGTCCCTGTCACATAACTGAGAGACCCTCAGGCAAAAGGACAAATTCAGCATAATTTCTTTCCTGCATTTCTGGGAGTTGGAGTACATATCCATCTGATCCGACATCATGAGATGTCCCAGAAGCAACATCAGCAATGCTCCAGACTACTGATTTCTCCTGGTGATGTCCATCACACCCTACACAGTATGGCATTTTTGGGGACCCTGAACCCTGCCATTACCTTGACTATAGCTGTGCACAGTTCTATCTACAGACCATCCTTCACAATAAGCCCTTTCCACATGGCAGCCATCAGAGCAGAGAATGTTTCTTTCAATTTGTTTTTTTGTACATTTGTTTTTTAAAATTCCTCAGTGGGACAGGCTTCTTGCTTTTCTCAGAAGAATGTTGCCCCCATCTACTCACCTACTGCTATGCCTAACTACTATATCAAAAATTCAGTGTGTAGCTTAACTTGAAAGGCAACAGCAACAAATCATTTACTTCCTCATTAACACTTCATAATTATTATGCATAACTTTTTTTGTCCAGCCATTTCCACATCCTGGAAATAGTCATTTTCACCACATTTCTTTAAAATTTGCAGCATGTGGGAGATGTTCAGGCCCTCAAATTTTACTGGTAGTCAGCATGAGATACTACCAACTCAGAAGGCTTGATTCTACAGTCCTTGTGCCAGATTCAACTAGCAGGTAGGTTCTACCATCTTAAATATTCTGAAAGTGGGGTTTTTTTGACTGACAATTGCTTTCAGTGAACAGGAATTCATATTCTGTTTTGCAGAGCCGTTTTTGAGAGATGATAGAGGTACAACAGCATGTTAGGTAAAAGAACATCTGCTTAATGTCAAAGTAGCGCCCACCAACTCAGCAAAGACTGTCATTAGTGTCAGCCGTGGACGCAGCCGCTGCTCTGTCCTTTCAGCTGTGTTAAGTGAGAGGAACCAAACCCAGAGGGCTGAGGCATCAGTGGGGGTGGGCACAGGGAGCAGAGGGATTAGCAGGAAATGTACACACACGTTAGAAAAGACTCCACAGAAGTTTTGCTACCACAAAATAATACATCAAACAAACAAGAAACTACTCATATTCCTTTCTGTTGACTTGAAATAGACTTGGAAAAAATTCCACAATTTACACTGGATTACAGTTTAACCACAAACTTTAGGTTATGTCTTTTTTTTGCAAAGCAAAACACAAGTAGGGCACCAGCTAGAATGGAAATATAAATGATTATTTAGCTCAGGTTTGATCTTACAGAGTCAGCAAAAGAAGCAAAGTAAGATCAGGACCTTAGCTATGGGGGAGAAAAGTACAATATGCATGTCCCTGTTATATAAAATCTAGTGCACTTGTATTGGTTTAGCAGGCTGTATTATACTCCCTTCATGCTTGTATTTAAAGAAAAAGAGTAACAAGGTGTTTGAATTTAGCATACAAAGATTACAAGAAACTGAAAAAGATATAAAGCCTGAAGAAAAGCAGAGCTGCCCGTGGGCTCAGTTATCAATGTGGATGACAGGCATATGAAAATAAGTTGCTTGGCCATTGTAACATTAAACCATGAAAAATACTCCCCTGCAGAGCAAGACATAACTTATACAGCTTTTTCCCAAGAATACTGCTATCTGCCCTTCCTTAACCCAGAACTTACTACAAGCTCCATATGCTGCATCATGTTCAAAACACCAAACACTGGGGTTTGTATACAAGACCATGGTATTTTTTGTGCTCTTGATTTAAAGAATTTTTAAATTAGTATTTTAGACTCTTTCATTAAAGCAAAATTGATTCCAGATTTACAATTGAAAAGTCTCTAGTAGCATATAATGCCATGAATGAATGTGTTGTTTTGTAACCTGGAACCATCACATATTTCTGGATACTCCAGATATCAATGAGTATTGACCTAATTATCATTAAGGTTTCTGACTTAAATTACTCTTAATTACACTTTATAAAAATTAAAACATAAAAAGCTCATATATTATTACAAAAGCTTATGACTGCCTTTCACTTAGAGCCCTTCAAAAACTGCAAGAAATGACCATGTCTAGCAAACTCCTGTTAGGAATGCCACCTTGTGGATAAAAGCTGTATGGAACAACGATTCCAGGTAAATTGCACTAAAATTTTTACTTGCAAAACACCAGTTTTGCAGAAATGAACTACTCATATGTGGTGTTTCAGAACTGCATAGAATTCTTTTATTAACCTTTCTGGTTGAAAACTACTGTGAATATGGCTTTCCCGTCCTCATCTGTATAAAATGCAAATTAATTATGCACTGGTTTCATTAGGAGATGGGATGCATTTATTAGCATTTTAAACAGAATCAGATTGCCACAGATACTTAGTAAAAAAGTCCACAAAATGCCTGCTCTATTTAGATATAATTTAGTGAATTAGTTTAAAATGTAAAGAAGGCACATTTTAATCAAAATATGTTGCTAGAGCAGAACCTGTGAGTACATTTTACCTTCTCTAAGCTTTAATTGGTATATAAAAGTTCAAGTTTAACTATAAAAAGGAAACGTTGGATTTTTCCATTTGTCATATAAATCTTGTTATGAGCTGAAAATGAATTGAAAATGGCCATTGGATTGCAAGTTGCTTGTAAAAGCAGAGAGAAAAGGGGTCCAAAAGCAGCTAATAAATTTTAAAAAATCTCTAACTTTTAAAACTTGGAAAAATAAATAATAATTAGCTACATTCAATAAAGCTGACATTTACACAGACACTTCCCTCCGGTGCTGTTCACCTCATTTTCATAATGAAAGTATATATAGCCCAAACCATCACAAGGCGTATTGTATAATGAAATTTAAAACTAATGAGCCATATCCTAATAGCCATGAGTCAAGTCAGGGTGTGCATTAGTAGTCCATTTGCAATTCTCTGGAGACAGAAAGAACAAGGCTAAACATATCCAGTAGCCTATTTAGCGCACAACTTGCTCTGTGTACTGATCACACCACAGCAGAACTGAAACGAGTTCACAATCTCTGGCTCTCAAACCTCTGTGAAATGCTGTTCATGCTTTTGTTAACGGGCAAGTTACTCCTGGGGCAGCCAAACACGACTTGTGATTGTTTGGTTTGACCTCCTATGTAACATGGGTCTGACGTGTCTGAATTAGTCCTCTTTCTATCAAATCACATTTTTTCAGGAAATCCTCTAATATGTCCAGACTAGGGATGCCTTTATTGTTCTGTTACGTACCTTTATCTCTTTTTGTAACGTGTCCAACTTCTGCTTAGACTTGCTGGATCTTTCTCTGCTAGGTAGAACAGTTCTTTATTATCAATTTTTCTCCGAAGATGGTTCGTCTAGGCCAATTCTTCTTTCACTAAACTAAGCAGATTCTGTTTGTTGAGACTCTCATGCCAGTGCTTCTTTTTAATACTTTTATTGCTTTCATGACTCTTTTCTGTCCAACTTCCCAGCATTACTGAAAATTGTGACTACTGAAATTGGGCATAATATTCTTCCAAAAGGTTACACTGAACTCAAATACAGACAGTAATATTACTTCCCTTACCGTATTCCCATTTCTAACCTCAGGATCTCACTGGTCCTTTTGGCCACAAGGCATGCTGAAAATTCATGTTCAGTTGAGAATGCACATCTCCAGACACCATTCAAAGTCAGCATTTCCTACCACAAATTGTTCAACTTGCTAAGTATGTTCTCAAACCTCTACGGTCCTAAAAACACAGGTCTACTTTAGCCCAGAGCAAAATGCAAATTGCTTACACCTCCTAACCAAGCAATTAATCTTGCTCTGATTAAGTGGCTCCTCAGTATTTAAGTTTTGTGGCATTCGTAGATTTGAACAGTCATCACTTTATTTCCTCCTGTGTTCTTAATAAACTCATGGTTAAGAGCCAAATCCTGTGTGAACACACATAACAAATCTGCTCAGTCTTTCCTTTCTGATTTACATTTTGAGTTCTTTCAGGTTTGACTCAATTATTGTCATGATCAATTTTAAATTTGGGGGTGATACCCTGCATGTTTCTATAACAATAACTTCTTTAAAATAAAAGATACTACTTTAAAATCTAAGTCTATTCCAAATCCCAGTGACAAAATATCTAAATAAATGCCACAGTAACAATTCTGGTGCTATGTAACTGATTTTGTGAAACTTGAGATACACTTTTTATGAAAAATGTGTTCCTATGTTGCACAAGGAACACACTGTGGATGCTCTCCTTATATTCTATAAGATATTGTACATCAGCAAGTAAATCAGGTGTTTTCTCAGTTCTGCTGAATAATTTTCTTATACTGTCAAGAAACAGGCCAGACAGCATTTTAAGCACTTATCAGGGAATAAAGTCTTCTCGAGTAAAAGGAACAAACAGCTTAGATCTATGTCTAGGAGATCTTCAAAAATTTTAGCTAAACTGGAGAGCAAAACCAAGACAGTTGTCTTTTAGATTGCTACATTCTGAAAAATCTGAAGCAACAGCTTCCCAGTTCTGATAAGCAAGCTGAGCACATTTGTAACTACTGTGAAAAAACACAGTGACATTTAAATCCTCCTTAAGCTGCTAATACATGTTCAGAATCAATGCCCCATTCACATTAATTCACTGACATTAACTGCTCATTGCTGTTTAAACCATTCAAGTAATTTTTAAGCCCATGATCCTGAAATGATATTAGAAGTGTCCCAAAGTTGCTCCACAACAGCTAACAGACAACTAGCTCATCTCTCCACTGAACTAAACATGAATAAGAAACATTAAACAGTCAGAGATTTCCTTTTTCCATACTAATCCTCAGAATACAGTCTTTCCATGCAGCACTGGACAAGTCTGTGGTGCAATGTAAACAGAGTGTTCAGACATTTGGTAATTTTGATCTGCGTTTCTTTTTCTATACATACTTCCTTCCAGAATGATGCAGATTATCTCACTAAAACCTTAGTCTCAGCAGTGAATTACTAGATTGTCATCAACTATACCCCTAACTTTCAAGGAAACACAGGATAGAACACATCTTTCAAGACTTAAGAATATCAAACTCCGAAACCACTTCTTTTAGTAGATTTTCTTTATAGCAGATTGATAAGGATTTACAAACATATTTGCAAAGAAAGTGCTATAGTGTGGATCCTGCAGTATTTATTTAGAAAAAAAATACAGTGGATACAAATGAGTAATGTGTATTTCAGGTATGCCAAACATGATATACTTAATAGCAATGTCTGTTCTTGATGTCCTTGAAAGCAAACCTGACCTTTTGAATGACAAGAATCTTCCCTGTAGAGTTCCATCAGATAAAATATTCCATCACCTCAAAACTGTAAATAGCAATCCTTTCTATATCATAAAATACTAAGAAAACAGAATTATCTTCTGATGCTCTATTCATGCTTTACCTCACATCATTCTCTCTCACCCTGAGAAGAAGGGCTGTGACTAAAGGCAAGTAATGAGCACCTGGTACATCTGTAAGCAAAACAAAGCATTTTCCACATAAATATTCTTAAAATAAAAAGTGTAAACATAGACATTATATTTCTCCTTACATTTGTTAAATTTTGTCCCTAAGGTTTTCCATGTAGTAGCAAGTGTTCAGCAAAGATTTATCTATACAGAAGAATAACAGCTTAACTAAAGCTACGCTATTACTCTGGGTCAACAAAGCCAGTGGAAATGTGTAGATCTGCACGCTCACACTCTCCATCAACCTGGATTTTGTTGATTGATACTGCAACATCCTGCTAGACAAATAGGAGCAAACTGTGTATACAGCAAACCTAAAGGGCTTAAAGAATCCTGCTAACCAGCACAATATAGATTTGCTTTTCCATACCATTGGCACACCACTTTTGCCTTAAGAAGTTAATAGAAAATAACGTATGACAGCATTCAGTGTGCACAGCGTCTGCACGCTGAACACACAAGACAAAAAAAAGGGCACGTATGCCCAGTCTTTAATGCCTTTTGAATCTTTCATAATACTGACAGTGGGGAAAAAAAAGACTAGAACAGTAGCACAATATTTGTTGAACCACAATATATTGTTGACACTAAGAAAATCTGGGCTGGGAAGAAAGGGGGATTGCTTCCCTCACTGTCCTATGTACCCACAGCCAGCTATTCTGAGCATGGTGGAAATTTTTTCCCTTCCATTCCTACAGGCCCTGCAGGACAGAAGACTGCACACACAGCATTGGCACCAGGTCACAAATACTGTGTACATCCAGGATCACAACACTACTGCAGCATTTTATAATGTCCATTACTAGGATCCACAAGCAGATGTAGTGCACAAAAATAGTTTACTGAAGTTAACAGATACTCCAAGAAATGTATTAATATTGTATGTGCTCATTAACCACTGCCCTTATACACCTTATGTCCACGTTGAAAGCCCTTACCGAAGTACAAGTGCTCATTTTTTACTCACTTAATTTATATCAAGTGCTATAATGGCTCATGTGATAGGAAAGCAGCAACTAGAAATCCAAACCATGCTTTGATTTGGCATGAACTGCCATGAACTTTGAAATAATGATTAAGTCATGCCAAAATAAATCCCCTGCTAGTTTAGGTCTGACTGGTTTATCTAACACTGAGTTATCTCAGGGTAGGATGTTGGCTTCCAGTCTTATCTTGTTGAGAATCTCAGCTCTTCCCTTTCAGGTACTTTCTAAGAAAACAAGCTCTTCTTTGAAGATGTTTCTATAAAGTATTGTAACAGTGTGTGACAAACTGCCCTGTGATGTCAAATGGCATTAAGCCCCATGGAACCAGGTACTGCAGGATTTCCACCAAGTCCTTATGCTGAAACCAAACCCTGTCCCAGTGATTCAATCCAGGCAATTGGGTTTGTTTGGTTTTCGGGTTTTTTTTTCAAGATTTAGAATTCTGGTTGTGTACTGAGCACATCCAGAGAAAGCATTACATTTTTTTTTCCACTTGGAATTACTGTAAGAATCAGACTGAAACATACAGAAATACAAGGTGGATGTTCACTTATCACTGATACAATCAGTGCTTTTTTCTTGGCAACATGCTTATGCAACTTTTTCTTACAGAACTTGGATTTTTTTTAAATTACATAATCATGGTCTTTCCCATGTCACGTTTGGAAAACGATGAAAATTCCCCTGCCCTATGAGGACACTGAATAAGTCAGATCTTTTCACACTGGAGGAGGTTCTGTGGGCACTTCAGCACAGTTTTCCAATACTTCAGTGGTGGTTAGGAAGAGATCGGAGGCTCTCTCTAGGAGAGGAGCCACATGGAGATGATAAGGGGGAAATTGCCACAGGAGAGGGTTCATTTTGGTATAAGAAACAAATTTTTTCAGTGAGAACACTCAATCACTGGAACAATCTCCACAGTGATGTGGAAGAGTCTCCATCTCTGGAAGTTTTTAAGACATAACTGGACAGGGTGCTAGATAATTTCATCTAGGCTCCCTTTGTCACAAAAGATTGGCCCAGATGATGTTTTCAGGTCACTTCCAACCTGGTCTGTTCACAATTCCATGAAACAAAAAGTTATTTTTCAAAGTTACTGCAGAAATAGTGAACGAGGTTTGAGCAAAGAACTAGAAAGGTCCTAAAAAAGTATCTAAGAATGGGAGAATCTAGAAAGCTACTGTGTCACACCCATGTTCTCAGCTACATTTAATGATACTGGATATGGATTCACTGTGGCAAAGGCACATCATGCTTGGGACTTTTACCTTACACTGGAAGAAATGACAATTCTTTAAAATAGTTTGCTAGATGGTGTCTTGTTCACTTCTAGTGTGGCAAAAAGTACAAGCAGGCACACAGAGGAAGCTGTCGGACACGGCAACAGTTCAAAGCCCCAAGTGAATCTTGACATGTAGGAAATGTTGCCTATTGAAGAGGCAAAAAAAAGTGTTATCAATTACCAGATTATTTGAATCTTAGTGGGAAACACAACTTCCCATAGCTATATGTCCTTACATCTGAAGACTCTTAGCTCTTTACGTCTAACTGCGTGCCGCTCAAAACTTCCAATACATCATTTTACCATTTCTCATAGTGTGAAATGTAGTTTATGTCCTTGCGAAATATAATCTTCAATTAGCAGAATACATTTGTCCGCAACCACATGATCTCCTAGGACAATCCAGTCTGTTTTTTTCTTCAGAAAAAAAACAGCAAAGAGCCTGTCATTAGCAAAACCACATAGATGTATTTTAGGTTACACAATGAACACTTCTGATGCTATCACACTGGAATTCATCCTTCACTTTCCTTGATGAGATGCCAAGCAATTTGGGAAGCTTCTTTCTTACACTAATTCATGCAAAGCATGAATAGAACAGAACATCAAGGAAATTAACTTACAAAAACTATGAAAACATAAGTATTTAAAACAAGAAAAGCTATATGATCTCAAAGATAAAACATAATACAAAAAAACATATGTAAATAAATGGTGAAATCTGATTCTTATCTAAGAAGACGGCTGTTACTACTAGCAGATACTTCTATAGTACAAAAAAAGAATTCTAAAGTTGAAAGTTCAAATAAAAAACATCTAGGAAAAAGACTACAAGAGATTGGAGGAAGAGCCACACCTCAAATATATTAAAAATATTGAATTAGGTATTCTATTTGACACAGGAAAATATTTGGGAGAAAAAGGTATTAAAAACAAAATGACCAGATTTTTTTACTTAGACACTGGCCACACAATACATAAAAAACATTATACAAGAAAGTAATATATCACAAAAGTCAATGGTTCAAGGATTAACAATACAAGGATACTTTAATCTTTGTAGTGAAATCAACCCTCATTAGTAACATACGAACACCATTATATTATCTTATTATGTTTCAGTGCCCTAAGTGAAATGAGTTAAAGTTTAATTAAACATCCACTGACCAAAGGTTCACATCATTGTTGCAACAAAACCAGAGCTAATAGTTCCAGAAAGGTCAGACTTCATTATCTGCCTCCTTCCATCGAGGATGCTTCAGGCTTGTGAAGGAGGCAGCACTGCCAAGGAAAGCCAGCAGTGCTGGCCTCTCTACTGTGTATGATCTGCAAAACGCTCTTCCAGTTTCTTACACTCTCAATTCACAACCTTTCACCGCCACTAGAAATCTCACACGTTACTTACAAATACTGTTGAAAGCTTGACAACTGAATATAAAACTGTGTGATATGCTGTGGACTGGACACAGGCCAGATGCATGATGGCTTTAGTAAAACATGCAGCTTGTTAAGAAGGTATTGCAATCGTGGACATTGGATCAGTTGCTCAAAGAACTTTCATAAAATGATCTTGAATTAAGGTTTCTATATGGGACATCAGCGCACTCATATCAGCAGCACAGACCTGGTGATCCCCATTTCCTGTCTTTTTCAGGGTCTCTAATAGGCCCCAGTGGATTGGAGGCAGAGCACTGTAAGAACTCAGCAAATGTAGCTGACTTAATGGATTCTGGTTTATTTCTGCAATCCTCAAGGCCCTCAAGATAGCAGGTGCAAACTTAGAATAATGAGCTGTAGATGAAATAATAATTGGGCAAGTTCTATCTTGTAATCGATCTGCAACTACTTTAGCAACAGCTGTGTGTGTATCCAAAATATATCCCGTAGTACTGTACACAGAGTGAATGGCAGCCAGGCAGTCCTCATCAGAGCACCAGCCAGCCACTAAGTCCTGCTGAAGCTTTCCAAGGAGATCTTTCCGCAGCTGGAAGTGCCCCTGATTTTCCAGCTGATTAAATAATTGTGTCACCAGTTGTCCATCTTCATTAGCAATCAGGTGTAAGTATCGCTCAAGATTGGAGGACTTCAAAATATCTACTGCTGGTGAAAAAGTGGAAATTAATTTCCTTCCCCTCAAATCATAAACACCTGTTCTTATGAAGTCAGTCAAAACGTTGTTTTCATTGGAAGCACAAATACATTTTCTAATAGGAATTCCCATCATTTTAGCATAGAAAGCAGCTAACATGTTGCCAAAGTTTCCCGTAGGAATGCAAATATCTACAGGGCTTCCAAAAGAAATTATACCTTGATGAACAAGATCAAGGTATGCAGAGGCATGATAAACTATCTGAGGAAGCAGTCGTGCCCAGTTTATGGAGTTTGCTGCAGCTAAAGCTGTTCCATATTCTACTGTAAGAAAGCCAGTAAAATCAGAATTAGTAAAGATTTGCTTTATAGCTGTCTGGCAAAAATCAAAATCAGATTTGACACCCACTGACCAAGCATTTTCTTTCTGACAGCCAATCATTTGTGATTTTTGAATTGGGCTTACTCCATCCTCAGGAAAAAAATTCACCAGAGCAATTCTCTGTTTGTCAGTGTCATGGAGACGACTAAAGCCATCTAGAACAGCACTCCCTGTGTCCCCAGAAGTAGCTACCAGAATCAAGTAATTGCAGCTTCTGGGAATGCAGTAGGCAAATAAATGTGGCACCAACTGTAATGCAAAATCTTTAAACGATGCTGTTGGTCCATGAAATAACTCAAGAAGGAACTGGTTGCCTGCCAGATGCCTAACTGGGGCAATTTTAGAACAACTAAAGTTTTCTCCATAAGCAGTTTCAATAAGTTCTGCCAGCTTAGAAGCAGGAATATCAGCAGGATGTATGCATCTTTCTAGTATCACCTGGGCTCTTTCAATGTAAGTTGCTTCTATCAGACCTTGCCATTCTTCAGCAGTGAATTTTGGAAGTCCTCTCTCAGGAACAAAGAGTCCACCATCAAGGGATAAGCCCTGAGTAACAACATCACTGAAATATAATTGATGAGAGTCTTCTTCCGTACTCCTTCCAGACCTACTAGACCTCGTTGAAATGAAAGTTTCCAGTTCCGAGTCTTGGTATCTCTTCACAGCATCAAGTACCTTTTCTGCTACAGCCTCTGCTGCAATATCCCCTCCACAAAGAACACGGATGTCAAACCACCTTTTGTAGAACTGCTTCCTAAACTGAAGTATGTCCTTGAGAGAAATACCAGGAGACAGGCCCACGATACGATCCGTTTCCTTTGATTTCAGCCTGCTCATAATGACTGTTGTGGGCACATCCAGATATACAACTATTCCATTTTTCTTCACGTGCTGCATACCAGCAGCATGCATTGGATTGGACCCGCTAAGGGAAATTACACTTCCAGATGCTGAGAACTTCAACAGGGCTTTTCCTTCCTCCTCTAGAAATTCCTCATAACCAACATCCTGCAGTTTTTCTGACACACTCATATTCCAGGTTGTTTCAAGGACATCGTCATCTATGTCTATGACAGGGCAATCCAGTTTCTGGCCTACTATTCTCCCAACTGTTGTTTTCCCAGCACCTGGAGGTCCCATCAGGATAATATTTTTCTTTCCAAGAAGAGAATGACTTGAGAACCATGACTTCCATATCTGTGCAAATGCAACAGGTCTTGAAAGCATCAGTTTTAAACACATGCTAGAAAGACTGTTTTGGGTTATTAGTCTTAAAGGCTGATACTGAAAAATGTGAAACATCTTCTGATGAGTTATTGCGGGGTTTTTTCCAAGACAACTTGACAATCCACTTAACTGCTCCAGAAAGAAAAAAAACAAAAAAACAAACAGTAACTAGTCCTTCAGCAAACATCTAGGAAAAACCCCTCAAGGATATAAAACTTAGAACAAGACTTCAAACAGAAATCCAGCTACAAATTCATCAGTGCCAAGGAGGTATTTTTCAAAGTAAGACTCATTCCCCTCTCCTGCACAGTTCCAGCTTGTTTCCACTGACAAATCCACCTTCAAACAGTCCATGTCCTCAAGGTAAAAAAAGACATCCAAGCCTAACACTGTAACACTGTTTGCAAATAATATTGCTTATAGGAATTCAAAATCAATGTTTTTCTTCTACTAGACTTGCTTTTAACTACACATTTATAAGCAGCAATTACCTTGATTACCTTCTTGTAATCAAAATGTTAACAAAATATGCATTTGTCCCACCTCCCAAGAAAACTTGGACTTTTTTTTTTTAATACTTTCTTTCTAAAAAAACAAATGCAAGACCCACTTAAATACACAGATAACTCACAGTCTTGTGCAAGAGTTGCATTCAAATCTCTTCTGAAAGGATGGCAAACCAAGCAAGGGATTTTTGAAGAACTCCTATACTGGAATTGTATTGAATATAATTTGGGGATAGAGAGGGGAAGAGAGAGAGACAGAGAGAGAAATCATGAAGACACTCTACCCACAAAAAAAAAGTAACTAAGAAGGATGGATTTCCAACAAAGCAAGAAACTCCCAACATTGTGCTTTGTTTACTTAGAGAAATAAACACTAATATCAGCACTAATTGGAGGACATGATTTGTCTGTGATGTTTACAGCAAAGGGGGAAAGACTCTCAAAATCTCCCTAAAACTGAGAGGGGGGCAGGAGGAAGAGCATTTGATCACCTCTATGGAAAGTTGAGCTTGCAAACAGTAAGTCTCCGTATTTGCACCCAATGCTGTGACCTGGTGGATATGCTGTAATTACAAGGCACAGATCAGAGTAAAGATGGGCATATACTGTACAGGTTTTTTTCCTCAAAGTTTGTAAAGTATAAGGCGATCATCCTGTGTAGATACAATATAAGGGTTTTTTGTAATAGTTATTAAAAAGGAAAAACTGCAAAGAGTAATTGTAATATCCAGAGTTACTCTAAAGCTGTACTGCAACAGTAATGCACTCTAGTGCATACAGAAATATGTATATACTCCTTTTTGGGGCAGAAAGAGATGTTCATATTAAACTTACAGATGTAAAGAAGTTATATTCAGGAGTAAATAAACCCAAACCCGGTATATTTTAGTGACTTTATTTCTTGAATGTAAGAATCATTCCAAGCACTGTGTGTGTGAACTAAGGGAGTGAAAACCACGCCAAGCACAGTGTCCTGCCTGCCATGTCCTGCTCCACTACAGATTAACTTTGAGCTGCAGTCATTTGGTGTGCATTACACAAATAATGGGTGTAACATCTGGGCTGTTTTATGAATTTAGGCCATAGGTATTGTTCAAAATCAACTTGAGTTAATCTGGTGCGAAATCTTGCTGAGAATTCCTTTATTCAGCTACTCATTTCAACCCATTCCAGTGTAACCCAGTTTTGCACCCACCCACATAAAGTACATGTACACAGAAGCCTGCAACCATTGAATACAACCCATTTCTTTGAAATAATTTTTTGTCCACTGCCAAAACTTTAACAGTAAAAACAGCTCAAATGATCCACCCACCCAACTTTAGATATAAACGCCATGCCAAAAGGGTGGGGTTGTCGCAGCAGAGCCTACACCCATACCTCCAGTGACATTTTGTTTTGGCAATACAGCTCGACATTGACAGCCCCTACCTATCTTTAGCCGTGACCCACAATTTTAACAACCAGTGCCGGTGACAGGCGCTTTAGTGAAAAATGGGCCTTGTTACTTGAATAGACACGAGACCAGCCCCCAAACCAAGCTCCTGCAGCGGCTCCCTGAAGGAGTCAAAGCGTGGTTGGGAGGAGGCAGGGAGCCGGACGGACCGCACCCACCCACGCGGCCAGCACGGCCCCGGGCTGCGGGCTACCGCCTCCGCTCGCTAGCGGCGGCGCAGCCCCTGTCCTGTCCTGTCCTGTCCTGTCCTGTCCTGTCCTGTCCCGTCC
>QWTY01001238.1:0-22214 GCA_008033365.1 Pseudorectes ferrugineus | reverse complement strand
CCTGCCAGGAGCTGGGCACTGCTGGGACTGCTCTGGCTGCCTCCTGCCATTGACAGGCACACCTGTGTGTTAGTGAACCCAAGGACTGAGCCTGGTCAGCAGGTGAGCGTGGGGATGGCAGCAGCATCCTTCAGAGGAGCTGGATGCTGTGAGAAGTGGGAGCTGACATTTTTATGGGATGTGAAGCTATGGACAGAAAGCCACCAGCGGGGACCAGTGCATGGACAGCTCTGTGCTGACTCTCCCGTGCTTGGAGCACCCCTCTGACAAAGGCAGAATTTCCAGGTTAATGCTTTTGGAGCCCCTCACCTCCCTGGCTGCCTTCTGCACAAAGCGCTCGTCGGTCACGCGGAAGGCTCGGCACAGAGCCTCGGCCGGGTCGTGCTGGAACATCTCCTGGTGGACCATGTTCACGTGCAGGTGGATGGAGGCATAGATGGCAGCATCCACTCCTCCGTGGCCGTCAAACACTGCAAAATAAGCTTGTTCTTCTTGGTCCTGCCAGTGGAAACACAGGGAGGAAAAAACTCAGGGGAAAGCAATGCAAGCAGCTCATTGGATTGTCTTAAACCTTTGAACTTGGGATTTGTGGTGTCCTCATTAAATTGCAGTTAGAGACAGAGTCTTCACTGGAAAAGCAAACTACCCTGACCACCTGCACTTGCATCAATGGGAAATTTCCACCTTGTTGTTGAATTCTACCTGCAAAGTGCAAGAGATGCCCTGCCAGAATCCCCTGTGTAGTGCTCCTTAGGTCCCATTTCTTACAGCTCAGTCACACAACTCAAATAGGAAGTGCCATTCTCATCAAATTGTGCAGGAGATTTTGTGACTGCAAAAACCCCAGAGAGAGAAGAACATCCAATACAGTTTGCATGAAGTCTACATCATGATTGGAATCCACCAGGGATAAAATGCCAGTACAGTTAAAATGTGAAGCCAGCCAGCCTCTGCTTTCACTCTTCTTTTTTCCTTAAATCTAAAACATATCATCTTAGGTGCCTGTGTTTTAAAAAAACTCTCTCATCAGCATGTGCTCTCTCATCAGAAAATTGTGATTACATTCACAAATCAAATACAGCAAAATCACTTATCTTCAAGGCAGTTTTCTCAGCTTCCCCTTCTCTGTTCAGAGAAACAACGCGGTACCAGGAGACAGAAACTCCTGTGCCTATTCACACACACACCACCAACCCACTGACAGAGCCAATTCAACCTTGACAGCCAGCTCAGTGACTGGAATATTTGCACATTGTAATTTTTAGGTAATGGGCTCCAACACAAATTGGAATAAGAAAGCTGACAATTGACAGGCAAAGGAAACATCTGCCTCTGTTTGCATTAATATCATTTAAAGGTAAGAATGTGGATGGGGCAGAAGATGGTTATTAAAGTGACAGGGTGTAATAAAGAAGCAATTATGCAGCAATTTGATCCTTAAGGTAAAATTCTTGCCACTTTCTTTTACTTTCCATTCCTCAGTGTCCAGTTTTATATCTCGAGGGAGAGCAAGAATGAGTCTGACCGATGGCCACATCGAGAGATTAATGGAGGGAAGACAGGCCCCAGCTCCACCAAACTACTCACATTGCTAGAACTGTGTGTGAGCTGCACCCCACACTCCTGTAAGTTTTGGGCTTGGTTTGGTTTTTTTTACTTAGTTTCCTTATTTTTGCTTTTGGCTTCTTTCTCCCAAGAGGAAGGGTTGAAAAGCAGAGCAGACCCAAGATGAACTCTGAGGTGACCTGGTCAACACCAACTGCCAGCCCTCCTCAGGTCCATCACCTTTCACTTCCTCAGTGGAAAACTGCCTGCTTTCCCAGAATGGAAACCACTGATCATAGAAGCTGTCTCTCCCACGTGCTCTGTGCTTACCTCGAGGTTGAAGAGCATGTTGAAGTCAGGGATGCAGACGTGCTTGTCCTCCATCTTCCTGCGCATGTTCTTGATGGCGTGGATGGAGGTCTCGTAGTAGCGGTGGGGCTTGGGCTGCAGAGGGAAATCTTTCACCCAATTGCTGCAGATCTCGTGCAGTTTGCTGTAAACCAAACGGGCCAACTTCACCGTCTCGATCTCTGGGGAAGGCACAAAGCACAAATGAAAGCCTTGAGAGTGTTATTAAGTCAGAGTTTTCTCCCTTGCATACATTATAAAGATGAAACAAAACCATTTTAGCCAAGCAGTTGGTGTCAGCAGGGAAATTCTGGGCTCTGATGCATGAAAAGAGGAAGCCAAACTCACCATAATCAGCATTCATCAGTCAGCAGCTCATTGTTTGTTTGTCTTTTTAACTTAAACATTTCCCCGTGCCTTTGGGGAACTCATTTGCAGCAGCAGAGAAAATGAAAGGCAGGAAAAGCGTTGGATCCCCCGCGTGGCCCTGACAGGGACTTTGTCATGGCACAGGGTGTCACCTGCAAAACCCACCCTCCATAACAATGACACCCTGGGTTTGGACCAAATTCTCTATTCTAAACACCATTTCACTGCAGAGCTGAGGGAAGACAGTGGAAATAATCTGCAAAAATTAGTAGAGTCATTTTAAGATGTTTTGTGCACTTTCAGCAGTGCACAGGTGCCTTCTTAGCTATTTCCAGATTTCCTGTTATTCCCATATTCCTGACAACGGTGTGTCAGAGAAATCTGCATGAGCAAATGAGAAAACCATAAAGGCCTCAAATTTAAGAAAATGCTGAACTGTCACTCCTGAGAAAATGTCATTTTAAAACATGAAAACTCAGGCACTTGACATTTGTTCTGAAATTCAGGAGAGGAAAACAGGAAGTCAGCATCAGAGCTGAACACATCCAAATCTCTTTGTTCATGATCGCTCACCAAAGCCAGGGATCTTCAAAGCCAAACAGCAGCAATCCAAGAGTGCCAATCACTCCTGGAGGAGGAGGGGCTCACATGCAGGGAGGAGAGGGGAGACTCACAGCATCTCTTGGTTCACAGCAATTCTGTGAAGAGCCTAAAAGCAGCATTTACTAATTTCTGTCCTAGGTCTACAGTGACCAGGGGGCCAAGCCCCTTAGGAGCAAGATACTGTCCCAGCTCTGTTGATTATGAGTTGGTTCAATCAAGAGGCATTAAGCTGGAAATACACTGGATAAATAACCAGAAGGAGTCTTGGCTCCTTGATCACACAGCTTTAAAACCAAGGGGTGGAAATCAAACCACGGGGTCATCCCCCCACTGCCCCAGTGTGGGGGTTCCTCACCCCACCTGTACCGCTCTCCCTGGTGCCACCAGAAATCTCTTTGGGTAACATATTTAAAGAGGGAACACGTCCAACCTGAGGTGTCCAAGTTCTATTTCCCAGAGGAAAGCCCACAGAATTTGCTCTCCCATTTCTCCCCAGTGGGCAGAGGTGAAGGGAAGTGGGCACACGTCAGAATCACATGGCCATGGCACCTCTGCAGGAGGATGGCAGTGAACCCAGTGGCCCTGCTGAGATCCTAACACCCCTCCCAGGGGACCCTGCATGGTGTCAGCATCATCAGTAAGTGCTCGTGAGGTTAAAAGAGGAGAATAATAAAATACCACAATAAAAACCACCCCCTCACAGCTGGAAATTACTCATCAATTGTTAATGTTGCCGTGCTGAGCCAGAGCTGACTCAGCTGTCACTGCGGTTGTGTCATGGAGAATTTCATTTCCCTCCTGCTGCTCCCAAATCCCCAAGGTTGGAAGTAATGCTGAGCTGCACCACAGTGAGTGGGAAATCCAGCTCAGGCATTGTTGTTCCCAAAGATGACAGGGCAGAACCAGGATAGAAAGAATACCAGGAAGCAGATCCTGCTCTGTAGTGCCATATTTTATGAGCTGTGTTGAGAACATGGACAGTGTGACAACAAGGGTCAGAACCAACGACCAAGGTTTTCCTTAATCTAGGAACTCTAGATCTCTTTGGAGGTCTCTAGGATCCGTCTCCTAGAACCTGGAACAACTGGGTAATGGGATATTATGATTTGCTTTGTGACACCTCCTGGATATTTGATACCACCATCAGGTCACACGGTCCTGCTATCCATGTCTTTGGTGGTTCCTTAACAATGGCAAACTTCCATGTGATTCTCTTCCTCCACAAAAAAACCCCAAACCTAAATGTCCTTAACCTGACCTTTCAAAAAAGAAATCCAACATCATTCAGTGCTCATGGAAAATCTCTTGCTCCTCTCCAGGGCAGCTGGAAGAGAAGAGTCACGGCCTGTGACTCAGATATTCAAAGGCACATGGTCACCCCAAATATAACAGACCCCTATTCTTGCAATCCTATATTTGTGGACCCCAACCAGTTCTCCTTCTTCTAAGATTTGCATTCTTCTGTCATGGAGCTTCTCATTTCCTTTCCACCAGCACACCAAGAACTGCTTTTACCACTCCTAAGTACAGGACATGATTTGTCACGTTGCAGTTCTCAGAGTGAAATGTGCCACTAAGGAAATTTGAAATAGCTTTTTTTTTATCTTCCAGCAAATTCAAACTTGAGGCAAATCAGGTAAATGTCTCCTTGTATTACACAGAGTAAAAATCTTTCTGGGTTCATAAAAAAACCTGACATAGAACTGGATATTAAAGCCAGCCAGCTAAATTCAGCTTGGTTTCACATTCTGCAGCAGCTCAAACAGCATCAGGGCACAGTGAACTCTGAGCATCAAACTTCAGGATGTAGAAATCCCATTTTCACCACCTGCCACACTTTCCTCTGCTTTCTTCCAAAGCATTGAAGTCTCCCTGGATGGTAGCACTGAGGGCAGCTCTCCTCTCAGCACCCACCCCAGGTTTCTCAAGGGACTCCCCTGGGAAGGTTCTCCAGGATGGAGCTGCTGCTCCCCCCGGTTTTGTTTGGGTTTTCTCGGCCAAACCTTGCACTCGTGGCTGATGAAGGACTGATGGAGCACAGGGTGCCCAGAGAAGCTGTGGCTGCCCCTGGGTCCCTGGAAGTGTCCATGGCAGGGGGTGGGACTTGATCTTTAATGTCCCAAACCATTCTGTGACACTTGAGCTGATGCTCTGTTTTGGAAAATTATCACTTAGATTATTTGAAATTGAATTTGTATGAAACTTTTGCTTTACTACAGGCCAGAAGATGTTCTCTCTCTTCCTCTCCCCCTAAACCCTCATGATTTAACACTTCACATTGCATCAGCAAAGGGATATTTTATTTCCAAGTACCCTCATTATGACAATTCACCTCAACAAACTGCATCTGGAGCCCTGTCCTTAGTGCCTGTTCCCATCTTAATCTATGTTTGCATCTGTGTCTTACAGACTTAGATATATTTAAATGGCAATTTCTGTAGGTGTGAGGGGTTTGTGGTGGGTTTTTTCCTTCCTTTTTTCCCTTTTTTTTTGTTGAATTCTGTAGATATTCTGTGTGGAGGCTTAGTCAACATTTCCTTGGAGACTGTCAAATATTTATGCAAGTTTCAGAGATCTCAATTTGAAATTAATGAAGGCTGCTCAGCCAGAACAATGACAAATCTATTCCATTTACCTGCTCAGCAGGAGGAGGCAGCAATACCTACAGAAAGAGAAGCCAGAGCATGTTTTTCTGTTTCTCAGGTTTCCAAGGGCCTCTGGGGAATACAGCAGAATCTTCCTTTTTGAAGAGCCAGATTTATAGATCCTCCTTATCCCCAGAATAATTTACAAGGGTTTTTTTAATCAAAAAAGGAGGGAATGGACAAAGTGGTTTGGGGACTGTATTTTCAAGATCAAATGACAGAATTCCTGTCAATACATGTGAGAAACATTGGTCTTTGTTGTAATGAACAACCCAGCCAATTTTCAAGGTTATTTAGGCCAGCAGAGTCCTGAAATTATTTAGGGCGCATGACCTTCAGCTGGATGCTGCAAAAATCTTGTCAGCCAACACAGATAAATGAGGAAAAGGAATTTTCTTCCTTTTAATCACGAAATCTCTTTATACTACCTTTTGCTAAAACCTTATAAAAAACTTACAAGCCATAGTAAAAACCACACTGACTGAAATAATTCAGAATTAAATTATCTCTTCCCACATATATTTGACTTTGCTCCAAGGATGAGGGAGGACAACTGGCACTTGCCAGCAGAACCACATTGTATAAAGTGCTGAGAGAGAGATTCAGGGCCATCAGATACAGCCATGAAGCTGCACTTAAAAGAGTGATTCCAAAGGTGAGAAGGCTTTGACTGAGAAATTCGACCTCCAGCTCTATCAGGAGTGGTGGAGAGCTCTCCATTAACCTTTTTACATCAATATGGGATGTTCCTGTACCAGAAATCAGCCCAAGTTGCTTTAGGTGGCACTTACGGATGATGCCGTCGGCGTTGTCCACGTGCTTGGGCAGGAAATGCGCCGAGAGGTCGCTCTGCAGGACTTCATCTGAAGTTGCTCTGGCTAAAGCAGAGGCCAGGAATGAAGGGCAATTACTGGAAAAAAAAAAGAGAAACCCACAAAAAGATGTTTTAGTGTGATTCAGCAAGGTAACATAAAGGTATTTTTCACCAAGGTTCTTCTTTGCCAGACAGCACCAGAGCCCTGCAGCAAGACCTCAGACTCTCTGATGGATTTTAGTTGCCCTCTTTCACTCCTATGTTCCCTGTTTCTTAAGTTTTAATGTTTCAGTTCATAACCTCTATTTAAATTCTTTTCAAATCTAGACTTGAACACTCCAGAGTCTGTCACATGACTGTACTTTTTTTACATATGTATGATACACTTTTAACTCAAGTTAAGTCCAGTTTCTCCTAAGAATTGGAGTCAGGATTCCAGAATTTATCAGATTTCAAAGTGTCCAAAGCCTCTCCAAGGGGCACTGAAATTTAAGTTTAACCCATAGGGAGCTGATGTGCATAAGGTTAAAAAGCTCCCTCAGGAATGATTTCTATCCAGAGTGAAGTGGCTTTAACTCACTGTAGTTTAATTAAACCTGGTATCCCCCAAGGTTAATTAATCTATAGCAAGCCAAGGCCACTTTAATGTACATTCTCTCATTCAAGAGGAATTTAATACCTCTTAATTTATGCATGGCTTTGCATTTCCCATTGGTCAGCCTGAACTTCTCCAGGTGTCTCCTGCTGACACAGCCTGAAACTCCCAGTTCCCACAGATATTTTTGGGGTAACAACATCTTTCCCAAGACATTCTACTGCCACAGGGTCACAGAGAGACACAGAGCCAATTTCAGTCCAGAAACTGCCCATCAACCACAGAATTCCATGTCAGAAATGCACAGAACAGGCAATGAACACAAACACTTCCTTAACCTATTTCTTCTGTTGAACATATCGATAAATGATTGAAGGATAAGATTAGCAATAAATAGCTTTATCCAACATCGTCAGGAGAAAAGCTCTGGCCCCTGAAGTCACACAGAGCCACTCGCATCTCCTTACGGCCCCATCCCAAGGTTTTCCCCGGAATTCGCAGCCGGACATTCCGCTCCCGCAGCATCCCCAGGAAGCTCCGCTGCTGGGAGGAATCAGCTGCCTTGGGGCCGCTCAGGACTCTGATCCTATTTACATCCGGCAATTCCCGCTGTAGGAGCGATCAGCCAGAGGAAAACACACCGGGACATCCCTTGATTCCGGCACGTGGAGGAGCTGATTTTCTGTCTTGTCTTTGCTGTCTTTATTTAGCTCCAAAAGAGCAGGTTTTTCATGCAGTGATGCCGGTTCTGCTCACGTTACATGAGATTCCCCCCAAAAAGGGAGAAATTGCAATGCCCGGGATAGAATAATTATGCCAGCAGTTACCAGCAGGGCACCCGCAGGAATCTGAGCTTGTTTCCAGTCCAAGGCTTCCCCTGAGCAGCTCAGTGCTGAAACTCTTTAGAAAAACCAAACTTGTTTTGTGTCACTTGCAAACAACCGCTCAGGAACATCCACTGCTGGGCAAAGAGGGAACCTGGTTAGGAACTGGGGCAACAACAGGGGCTAAAATAGAGACTCAGGATCTAAACAGCAGAGAAAAAAATATCCCTAACATGAGGAACCTGTGCTCTGCCTGGGCCTGGGAGGGGGAACAGCAATGTCTGCGGATACCCAGAGCCACGAATCTGAAATTTGAGATATTATTTGAACTGCAGTGACCGATGGCACAGCTGGAAGGTGATTTACAGGGGGTGTAGCAGGTCAGAGTATTTCCCCCCCCAGCTCCAAGTGCTGTTCACGTGTCCTCACAGCCGGAGCCAGCAGTTCCACACAGCAGCTCTTTATCCAGCCAGAGTGCATTTCCATTACAATGCTAAACCTACACAAAAAGCTGCTAAAGATGTTATTAGATAAATTAGAGGATTTTAAGTACATCCTTCCTGATTCTCTGGCAGCGTAGGTGTGTTTAGAACACCCACAGTTGCATTGCAGCAGTCCTGGAATAACTCTGGGAAGGTATTAAATCAAGCCTAAAAGTGCTCTGCTTCCATCAATTAAGTTTGAGAAAACCAGTCTGAGGTGGGTTTAACTCAGCCCACATATTATTATGTTACCAGCTTAACACACAACTCCTCTCCATCCTGATAGCATTAAAGTGGGGAGGACTTTCTAAATGCCTTCCCTGAGCTGTTCCTCTGTGCTCTAAATCTAATACAAACTCTCCTACCGAAAAAAAAAAAGAGATGGCAAATTTAAAATTCTTATTGCATGGGAGTTCACCACGGGGGTTTGAGCAACTGCTCAATTTCGAGGGGAAAGGTAGAGAAAATAAATCAGCTGAAGGCTTTCCTTCTATGTCTGGCCACTCTTTGTCCTAATAATAACAGCTGCTGACCGAAGAATTAATTGCCCTTGACATTTGTTGATCACAAAGCTTCTTATGTGGCTGTTCAGGGCTGTGCCATGTGAGCAGGGAAGTGACCACACGCAGACAGATGACTTCCTCTTCCTGATTAGCACCACTCAACACTCACTTCTCTCACTTGGCTCCTCAGAGCACTTTTAGTTGAATTACTTTTTCCCTTCAAGGAACAGCAGATTGCACTGGAGGTTTAAAATAGCTGTTGAAGGCAAACTGCTCTAAGGACACTTCATTACTGCTGCACCAAGACAAATGAAGAGTCAGCTCTGGGATCTCTGTTTTCATCACCAAAGTGAGCACTCAGGTGAGCAGCTACAGCCTCCCACAAAACAGCAATCCAAGGAGGGCACTTCTCCCCTCTGCTCACAAAACCCAAAAAGTATCACCAGGATCCATGGGGACGGGGAGGAGCTTCCACCCTGGGATCACCTGCTGGCTGCTGAAAATAAATTCTTCTGCCACATTCTAGACGCTCAAATGTTATTAGTCATGAAGTTTGACAAATTGAAACTGGGAGGGCACGGTCTTGTTTAGCAGAGAGCTGAGAGCTAAAATGCCTTTGTCTATTCATAGCTGTGCCACTAACTCAGCAGCTGACCTTGGACGAGTCACTTCACCACTCAGACCTTCATTCCTCATCTGCAAACAAGGGATGAGAATGTCATTTCCTCGGGGAGAGGAGGAGGAGGAGGAGGAGGAGGAGGAAGGCTGTAGAAGGCCTAAATCTGTGTTTGTGAAGTATTCTGGAATTTCTTGATAAGAGCCCAACTGAAGGGAAAAATACCAAGATGAGAGTGGGAGATATTTTCAATCTATAGAAGATTTAGACTTCCATACTTTTGATAGCTTTCCTGGTTTTTTCTCACTCTTTTCTTATACACTGCCAGAAGTGCTAAGTGCAACACACAGGCAAACAACAGCTCTGGATAACTCACAGTGTCAGCAGCAGCTGCAGGAAAGGGGGAAACCAGCAAAGAGAGACCTCAAGTTCTCAAACTTTTAGTTCTGGAACATTAGCACTGCTGATGGGAAAATGATGCTGCAGCCCCTGCCTAAAATCCACAACGAGGGCCACCAGTGCTGAAAATCCCAAAGCCTGTCATGGTCCGGGGTAGCTGATGAGGCATCACTAACCCAAACAAAGCAGGGAAAATGGACCGAAACGAACTGGGGCTTTCAAGGGGCAAAATGGGCAGTAAATCACAAAATGTACAGTGTTCCTGTTACCTCAGGAATCCCCTGACACCACAGAACAGCAATTGTTTTAGTTAGAATGAGGAATGATTTAAATAGAAATGCTATTCAATCTGCTGAACACAAAACAAATCCACAGGCAAACAGGATAAAGCAGCATATTTGGTTTCACACAGCAATCCAAGACCAAGAACATGACCTGAAAAGAACCAAGTACAGCACATTCCCCAAAGGCCTATAATTTACTGTGTTAGTAAAAGACTTTGTAGGGATGACAAGTTAACTGCACCCTTTCCAAAAGACATTCCACCAGGGATGCAGTTTGGGAAACACTCCTGCTCATGTGGCCTGTTGCAAGCTCTTGCTAGAAAGCAACTTTTGCCAGATTCAATTTAAGAAAAACATAATTTGTCCCCTGACTGTATTTACAAAACATTCCAAAGTCTCATGAGACTTCTTCCAGATGGAGCTTCGGATACAGCCTGGAAGCTCTTTGAAGAAGCCTTTAAAGTCTTTATTATTGAGAGTTCCCATGCTGTGAAGTGCAGCAGTAACGAGCAGAGAAATTCTTTGGGAAGCTCCTCTGGCTGTTTCCCCAGGCCTCCCTTCCTCCACCTCCTGTTTCCGTGGCCATCCAGAGGGACTTGGAGGCAGCTGAGGGGCTCCTGTTTGTCTCCAGACTCCTCCAGGTCACCCAGGACTCAGAGGGGAATATTCTGTGAAGCATTCCAAGATCCCAAAATGATTATGGATGTATCCTCTGCTTCTGCCAAGCGGATGCTATTTCCAGCTCCTGTCTCTGCAGGTTCTCCTCTCCTCACTCCCAGAGCAGCTCTCTGACCTGTGCTGTTCTGCTGCTCTGCACAGCTGCTGCAAGTTTTGATGCTTATTTAAAGCCTGGTCACGGTGAACAAATGGAGTATTATTTTTTTTCCCCTAACACATGGTGAAACCCTGCACTAGATTTTATCTGCTGCAGTGAGTTACTAAAAAAAACCTGGCGTGCACACACACACACACACACACAAAAAGAAACAAATTGAAAAAACAATGCACCTTTTAAAAGCTTGCATAACCAAAGCTCCTTGAGAAGTCATTTGAGCTGGCAGTGGTGAGACAGTAAAGATGCTTGATAAATCTGTTTGAAGGAGCTGCAAACGTGCTACCCAAGGAAGCTGCTATCTATAGGCTTCCCAGAGACAGCTGCCTGCTCACATCCCCAGCGATCCTGTCCTTGTGCTGACAGTTGTAAGCAACAGAAATATAATACACAAGCGTTGCAAAAAGACACAGTTTCAGATGCATTTATCATGCCCACGTCTGTGCAGACACTGCATTTACCAAATATTTAACCTTCTGCATTCTGCTCACTGACATTTTCTAGCCCGATTTTATATAGATATGTTCCTGTAGTTAAGTCTGTCTTAACTGGATGTTAAAAAATAACCAAGCCAGAGGTGCACTGCTCGTCAGAAAACCTCTGCCACAGCTGGATTAAGATGTTTCACCAGGGGAATCCCTTGGCTTTTAACACACTGCTCTCAACACATGAATTAGGCTGAGACCTCTGATGCATTTTCTGCTGCGTAGCAAGTCAGTATTCCCTTCTCCAGAGGGTGAAGTGCACATGGCAGCACGTAAAGCCACCAAAATGAGAGCAAGATGAAATAAAAAGGTCATCTTTGTCTCTTTGATGAGGTACAATGTCACGAAGGGCAGTGGGTATCTAAAATATAAATGCTTGCTGCCCACAAAGCACTCATAAGCATTTGTGATTTAATGACTGTCAATAAAACACCATTGACACCGCAGGGGTGAACTGTGGAGAATCCAAACCACACAAACCAGCCTTTCCCAAGCTCCTGGCTGGATAAATTGCCTGGGTATTATCTTTGAAACCAAAATTCTATTATTTCTCTCACTCATCCTCACAGCGTGGCAGTTCTGAGGTTACTCATATTCCAATCTCTGGGGCTGATGCTGTGGCTGCTTTTAAAATGACAGAAATCACCTCCTGTAACACCGACAGCCCCTGAAAACCCAGCATGGATCTGCCAGGAGCTGGAAGCCAAATAACTGCAAAAAATTGAATTCCCAGAAGTGACTGCAGGGATGGTTTTCTTCATTACAGCAAAGAGCTGAAGATACAAAGTTTGCTGTTGAAAATCATATCCCAGCACTTCACAGCCAGATTATTCCATCTGTTATTAAAGGAAAGGGAAACCTGGACTTTGAAGGAATGCAGAGAAAAATGGACCACACTCCATGAACCTCTGGTACAACACCAAGATGTTGAGGATGTATCCATATAGACTCTCCCCCATCTAAATCAGACTATTTTCTGAGGGGCAAAATTCTGAGGGATTGGCATAGTTTTATAATAAAATTTTAATTGCTGCTATGAAATGCCCTTTACAAAATTATAAAAATATTATTATAAAATATAAAAAACCCCAGCAAGCCACGTATTTGATGGGCATTGATTGTGCAGCTTAGATCTTTAGTATTCAGCTTTGCAAATGCGAACACACAGTGAAAATAAATCTGTGTTTACCCTATCATTAATTCATCAAAATAAAGGTAATTTATTGGTATTACCCACTCATGTGACTTTCAGGGGTTTATCCTGAGAGGAAAGATCCTTCTGGATTTTGTTGTTGTTTTACAGGGATTATCCTGCATGTTTGCACAGCACATTCTCTGCTCAGGGTGTGAGCATGTCCAGAGCCCTCCAAAACCCACTCAGTGCCCACTTGGCACCGCTGGGGATGGAATGGGGACAAAGCCACGTCAGTGCCAGGTGCTGCTTCCCCGGAGAAGTAAATTTCTTCACTGGAAACCCAATGTCAACAGCAGTTACCTCACACTGAGTTTCCCTGCCAGAGCGAGGCCTGTTTAAAAGCTCCACAGGACATTAAAAATGTCATTGATTTTTCTCTCTTTGGCGCTCAGTCAGTTCGAAAGTCAGCATAATTCAATATCTTTCTCCTGGTTCCATTAGCAAAGAAAGGAATCCATGCTTCAATCTATGCTGCCTTATTGGAAAAAGTAATTTAATTTTACATCTGAAAGTGTGCCAACATCAGCATAAAAGCGTACACTGTATACATCAGATTTAATTTATGAATTCTGCATTTTGTCAAGGCAGAATGAGATGCTGTCTAAAATCAATGAGAGTGTCCAAGCTCACTCTGAAGGTACTTATATATATTCTTATTATTTCAGATATTTTATGTCCTAGCTGGAGTTTTTGATGATTTCTCTCCTTGCTATAAAATATTAACGACACAGTCTCTAGAAAAGTTCATGTTGCAGCAAACTTGCAGAAGAGTTCAGGCACATCATTTACTTACCAGTGATTCATCCCCTGACTTTTTCTGTCTGTTACAAATAAATTTCCATTGATACTTCCCTTAAGTGGAAAGGATATTCCATACAGATCTGATGTGTCCAGAAATATGAGTTAAATAAGAATCCCCCAATGCAGAGCCTGTGCTTTATTAGAGATCAGATTAACATACCCAAGTCCTCTGTGAAAAAGAAAAATGCATTTTGCTGTTACAGCTAATGACTTAATTTCAAATAAATGAAATAAAATGCTCCACAGCAACACATCCCCTGCTCTCTCCTGCAGATCATCATTAAGGCAAACAAATGTAAAATGACTTTTTAAAAAGGGTGAAGACGGTGCCTGTTCAAATGCCCAGCTCTCAGTAACACCCACAGAGCCAGGCCCCAAATCTCCATGCTCCTGTTGTAACATTTATCTTCATGGAACTGAGAAAAAATAAGAGCTGCAGGCCAGGATTTCCAAATGACATTTGATCACTTAACTTCTTTCAACCCATTGTACAAATATCAAATATAAGGCAAAACACACCCCGGAAGATTTATGGCCACTGAGTCAGCAGCGAATGTTCCCTCGCTGCCTTCTCACTCCTGTGCAATGCATTTCATCACACAAATGGCTCGGGTGTTTATGCCAGATGTAAGATTAGATAATTACTCATCCAAGTCCTGGATGTCAACTCTTTTTGGTGATAAAAAATTTATTCCAAAAGCCCCATTTATAATCAGTTGACTTGCAAAAGCATTCTGGTGTTGTGCAGTGATACATCTCGGGATGTAATTCCGTGCAGGAACACGCTGTGTTTGTGCTGTGCCCATGCCCTGCCTGATGTCAGCCCTTCCCAGCACGGAGTTTTGTGTCTGCAAAATAGGGACAATGCTATTGACCTCTGGAAAGCAATTTCAAAGCCAATGATGAAGTGCCAGATATTATTAATTAAGCCTAAAGTGGGGATGGAGCAAGAGAACAGCAATTCCCGTGCACTGATTCCCAGGAAATCCTGCTGCTCTGGTGCATGACGTGCAAGAGACACAAATTAAAGCAAACATGAATAAACAATGCAGTACCTTTAAAACTAATTTTACAGGCAGACATGTAACTACAAGCAGATTCAAAGATTACGCAGTGGGGCACATTAAAGATATTATTGGAACCTCAAATTCACAATTACTGACATTGATGCCCACAGAACAAGATGCTGGAGGGATAAAAGGGGCTCTGTGATTGGGGTGAGTGCTCTTTTAAAGGAAAAACCCTTTAGCTGCTCAGAAAGATCCCATCCTAATTCCCACTGTCACTTGTCCTTTGCAGAATTGCAAAGGATAATGGCAGGTTTAGGGGTTTAGGCTTTTTCTTTAAAGGATAATCAAAATGTTTTAGCTATTCTGTTTCACATTAAAGTCCCTAATGCATTCTGTTCTACTGAGCCACATAGTTATTTCAGTCATTCTTAATAAATAACAGTTGCCAGTAGTAGTTAAGCCAACAGATCTGAATTATTTATAGTGTTGAGGAACAGAACAGCAGATAAAATACATTAGGGCTTTGGGTTGTTCTGGCCTGAATGACACAATGGCAGCCTTTAGATGTTTTTCACCAGGCTGTAAAATATTCTGCTTCCAATCCTGGTTTAAAAGATTTCCTAAAGAGGCAGCAGCCAAAACTCCAGCTATCCATCTTCAATAATCACAGTCATGAACAGCAGGTGAGAGACTCTCCCAAACACAGCACTGGCACAAAGCTTGATTTCATTGGACAAGTTAAATGACTACTTAGGATTAATCCTAAATTATTATAAATATGCAGAACTTATTTATTTACATATTATTTAGCATGGCTCTAAATCTTCCAGTAAATTATTTAAAATAGTGTTGAATTTAAATGTTTCTCTTCTCCCTTTGCCTATAAATCCCCCTTCCCTTCAGGAAAAATGCAAAGATATCACCTACATCTTACAATGGCAAATCCAACTTCACATTCCAGGCTGGAGCAGGGCAATCCCAGCCCCTGTCACTCCTTTTTAAGAGGCCACATCATGAAACATTGAACACACAAAAAAACAACAGGGACAGAAATTATCTTGACATTAACTTGACAAATTATGTTACACCCAGATGTTGAGTTTAATGCTCTTTGTAGCTTAAAAGATGCATTCAAATATCTGTCCTGATGGGCTGCTGGGATAACCTGCCTCTGCTGGGCTGTGTCTGGCTGGAAATTTGTGGGAATATCTGCCTTTCCTACCTTGTGCTGACATCACAGGGCACTGCACCAGTGGGAAATTCACTGTACAATGGATTCACGAGGAGAATTGTGCCCACAAACGCCAAGGAGAGATTTACACTCAGATGCTGCAGGGAGAAGAACTGGGGGAGTAGTTGTAGCTACATAAGCTTCAACCAGTTTTCCTTTTATAGCTCACCTTCCACTTCCTATATGGATCTATTTACAGCAGGAAATGCTGCAAATCGTAGCATCTCTAAGGAGTAAAAAGAATTAAAAAACAACAAAAGAAGAGAAAATCTGGAGAGGTAAAAACCCAAGCAGACTTTCTCCTACCAAATACTGACGAAATGGAGGAGGAATAACACTGAAATAGAGGAGGAGTAACACTTGGAGGCCATGCCAGGTGATGAAGGCCTGTGGAAGTGGCTCCATGACATGTCAGACTGTAGGAATGAGCCACAGCATCCCAGGGAGGGACAGGCTCGAGTGACAGCATCTCTGTGCTTCCCTGCTCCCCCTCCCTTGGCTCAGCCTCCCTCCTCTCCCAGTTCCGAGGTTTATTGAGGATCTGCGCCCTGAGGTTACCGAGGTGGGGAAGATTCCATGAGGTCCAAAGCTGAGGAATGTGGCTTTCCATGGGGCCAGGCAGGTCCTGAGCCCGTGGAACACAGAGCCTGCCTGCAGTACTCAGCTAAATTTAGCTCTTCTTGCTCACAAAGGCTCTAGGAATTGATTCCCAACAAGCTGGGGATTTCGAACAACTCTGCAGTGCTGTGGCCTCTCTCCTGTCCTGGAAGGTACAGGGAATTATTTAAAACTTGGGACACACGTCTTAAAATTATTCCCAGCCCCATTTAAAAACAGATCTGTGCACATATTCCAATCACTGTTATAAGGTCAACTGGAAAAAAAAAAGATCTGTCACCTTTTATAGCTGTGACATTACAAATCTCACCAGATTATGGCCATTGGTTCTCTACCATGGACTTCCTAACACTACACAAATTCTCCCACACAAATCCTGCCTACTCACCAAAATTTGGGACTTTGTTTCTGCAGCATAATCAGTCTTGTCTTTAAGCCTTATTTGTTGCATTTGATTTTCTATGAGATTAACACGTTCAAATCACCCATTTCAGAGGTGACAACTCCGCCCCAATCCAGTGCAGCTCATGTAAGCATTACCCAACAGCTCTGCTTTCCCTCTCCCCCTCCACAAAGAAGATTGTCAACTTTTCCCCTAAGCTCATTATCAAACCTGTGATCTCTTCAGAAGAGGGACGAGCTCTAAATATAAGAAGGAATCTGTTACATAATACCCCGAGCAAGGAGGCAGCACACAACAGCCTGTAGACAACACCAGCCTGAGCCCATCAGGAGTGGGAAAGGGAGGAAAATCTGTGACATTGCCCAGTGCCAGGCCTTGGGTCCATCCCGTGCAGAGCCAAAGCCACGGAGAACACGGAATCATGTGCAAAACTGAAGGGTTTATCTCTGTGGAAGAGAAACAAATGCAAACAGGTGACATTATCTGGAAGTTGATTCAGGATGTGGCAGAAATTTACTCAGATCAGAAGAAATCTTCCTCAAACACAAGGAGGACTTGTTTGGAGCTGTCTGAACCCGGATTGTAAACAATGCACTGGTGAGGACTGACTCAGCCCCGTGATGAGTAGGCTCAAAGCTGCTTCCAGTGGAGCAGTGTCACAGCTCTAATCAGCACTTAAGAGAGTTCCTCAGGAGCCACGCCATCAATTACCCCGTAATACATATTCAGGGAGGCAGGGATACCAGCCACAGAGAATACCAAATCAAAACATTAATAAAAAATAAGGAACCTTTGGAGACAAATGATTATCTTCTATGTCTACAGTGCTTCGTGCGTTCCCAAAGGATTTAGAATCTAAAAATAAATGATTACTTCTACCAGCGCTGACATCCAAGCTACCTTGGATGAAAAGCAGCAAATTGCTAACCGTGGATAGCAACATTACACAACTGTTTTGAACAAACAGCAAGAAATGGACCACGCTGGAAAGAACAGCAGGACTCTACACAGAAATTGAGGCTAAAATTTAACCAGAATAATGTGAATATCACCTTGATTTTCTACACTTGTGATGGGATAAAAATGAGAACTGTCTGCCTTGATATCTCATCCTCAGTCTCCATCATCCTTCTCTCACCATTCTTTAGCACCATACTGAGACACTGCCTTGAAAGAAAATACTCAACATCTGCAGCTGAAATACATTTTTATATATACACACACATATATGTGTTTAAATATGAGCAATCATCACAGATTCCTTGGGAAAAGAAAGAGGGAAGATTCCTAGAGCAGGTGGAACATCGAAGGTCACACAAAACCACATAGCTAACCCAGAAATTATTAAAACTTTGGGCCAAGTAATGTTTTGAAAATAAATTCAATCAATTCTGTCTCCAAAACACACAACGATAATGATATTGGTAGATAAAATCATCTAACAGTGATTAAAAAAATAAAGAACCAAATGGGCCTCTGCAAGGCACAGTTCTGGACTAAGGGCAGCAGTAAATTAGAATAGTAATTATAAAAGCACAAAAGAACAAATTCAGGAGAAGGCAGTCAAGGAAAGATCAAATACAAGTAGGTTTTCTTAGTTGGAATAGAAAATTCTATGAAAGAGTTTAGAGAAGAGCCACGAAAAAGCAAGAATTTTTAACTGTCAACAAAGCACCAAACGTAAAAAAAAAAAATCAGTATTCAAAATCCACACTGGGAATGACAATGAATTATTTTCGCTGGGGTTATCTGTAAAACACTGCTAATAGCACACAATTGGATCTATCAGAGGTACAGTCAGGCAGCACCAAGATTCCTCAAGGGCAGAGAGTTTTCAAATCAAAATACAGGTGGTGCACCCGCCTGAGCGAGCTTTTTAATGAGGCATGGAGGCGACACGAGAGACACAACTGCAACGGGTTAGATTGAAAATAATATAGCAAGGAAAAAATAAAGATTAGGAACACCAGCTGAGCTCTGAGATAACACAGGAGAAGTTAGTGTTAAAGCAAGATTTGAGTTATAATAACCCAGCAGTGGTAAATTGGAAGATGTAACGTGATAGGAGCCTGAGCGCTGCTCCCAGTTCTGGGGCTGACAAATGACACCTCTGCCAGCAAATCATTTAATCCCTGCACATCCATCCATCCAGGAGTCAAAGAGGTTTATTGCCTTAAAACTTTGGAAGAATACCATGAAATTTAATTTATTAATACCTGAAAACGATGCTTTAATCTGTGGGTAGAAGGTGCTGGGGAAGGACAAGGTGTTTACAAAGTTAAGAGTACCTCATAAAATATTTTTGTATTTTGTTCAGTGAATCCCCATCTGTTTCTGTCCTGTTTCAGTTCATGATTCCACAGCACTTCTTGACTTAGAGATGTTAAAAAACAATACTGGACCGATGGCAAAACCCTCATTTTTATCAAAACTTGGTGTTTTCTAATATTTAATGTGCTTTTTTTGATCAGGGCTGGTTATGTCATCATCAGCCATCCCGCATTTTTGCTGAAATCATTCATTTGATTCGTAGATTTTTAGAAGTACCAAAGACAGGGAGAAAATCACTTCATTCCCAAATAAAGCTCAGCAAGGCTGGAGCCTGAGCACTGATTTACTTTCACCTGGCTGAGGTGGCAGCAAAGGAAAATGCTCAGGACAATCAAATAGAGACATAAGAAAGCACCAAAGAAAATAAAAACTGATGCCCAGCGGAGTGGAACTGACCTCACTCTGCCATTCAGAGCCCAGACAGACCAAGCTCTCTCAGCCCCAGGGACAGCCTGTGGCAGGAGGGCTGAGAAATCCAATTAGGGAAACTTCCCAGGCTCCCTGTTTCCAGCTGGATATTAATTCTTGATATTTAGGAGAACTTGTCAAGAACAATCGCACAGTTCCTCCTGAGCCTTCAGCTCTGAGTCACCATCACATTAGGGGAAGGTGAGCTTCATTTAGACAGCACAGAAGGGTAAATCACCTGGGGTTTTTTAAGGTCTCATGTAGCCTTTAAGGGACCACTTTATTTATTTATTTATTTATTTATTTATTTATTTATTGTTGCATTTCTCACATCTTCCCCTTTTTTAAAAGAACTATGAGAATGTCATTAACCTTCACAGGGATCAATCATATTCCAGGGCATGAGGGAAAGAGGTTTCCATGTCTGATGGAGAATTTTGTATCTCTGGTACTTTCCTGCAGGAATGGCTTAAAGGAACAAAGGGATATTCCTTTAGGATCCTTCCTCCTGCAAAATGTACTGCCCCAATCTTCCTAGCAAGGAAGCTGGAAAAACTGGAAAGAAATAATTAGCATTTATAAACATTTCTTAAATACAGATCTAATCTTGTTAAAAAGAAAATGTCCGTTTTGATAGCAAGTTTTATTTAGGCTAAAAAAGGAATATACGTGGCCCTTTTAGTACATATGTTCAGTTTAATGTGATCTCAGTCGAAAACAAAAGTGAATATTACTGATTTTAACACCTCACTGATCAAAGCTCTTCTCTGACGCAGGGAACAAGAAAAATTAGCAGGGAAAAGAACAGAGGACATGAAAAATTTGCAGGGAAAAGAACAATAAAGTACAATAAGACACGTCTGAGTAACTGCTCAGGTTCTGATATCTGCAAAACCTGACTGAGAGAGAGAGAAAGAAAGAAAAAGAAAGAAAGGAAAAAATTAATGGAATGATTGAGATTAATTTGCCTACTTGCTGCTACAATAATTAAAGACCTCTTTCTTATCATGTGAATGTCTCAGGCATCCCATTCATGAGGGAGATTGACACACTGATATATTTTACTTCCAAGTTAGAATGGATTTCTCTTCCATTGCAGCCACTCTGGAATATATTGAAGGAAAATAGTGCAGAAGACTGATAAGAGCAAGAAACAGTGAATAACATTTAGTCAGGATTGCACAGAATTCTGCATCCTGGATCCACCTTTGATAAAACAGCAAGATGGCAGCAGGAATTGGACATTTCTCCTGTCTTTTCCAGGGATCTTTTCACCCTCCCACATCCCAGCCCTCGCCCACACATTCAAACAAACTCCTCTGGTTCCAAGGATAATTAACAGAGAAGACCTCCCAACATTTTCCTTGCACATCTTTCCAGCCAGACCCCTTTCCTCCAAAAGGGATTGTTGTGAAGTGAAGGTGCAGAAAAAGACAAGGAATGTGAAATGGTCAGGAAACGGGGGGAAATTAGAGGAATAAAACCCCTGGCTGTACTCCAGGTTGTTCCAATGATCAGTCTATAACTATTTCCTTCAAAGTCTCCCTATTGGAATGAAATGCCTGTTGAAATATCACATTCTTACAAATCTAAAGCAGCAACCAATTAAAAAAAAAAAAATGAAAGTAAACCCCCAGATTTCTCACTCCATGTATTTAATACGAGGTTGTTTCCTGATGAAACCCTTAGTAAGTGGGAGTACTCAGGGAGACACTTGGATTTACATAAATTTGAGACAGAAAAATGCTGTTAGAGTAAGTCCATGGCACTGCATGGTTGGGATTGAGTCTTCCAGTGGAAATTACTCCAGGCTGCAGACAGACACAGCGCTGGGTCTCAGCAAAAATTATAAAATTCATAATTAACTTCAGAGTACGTCCTTAAATTCAATCATTGCCCTCCCCTTTACAACATTAGCACAATATTTACAGGTTGTTCATGCACAATGTGCCAACTCTAAGTTATTATTTTACCTTGCTTTTAAGTCCATTTTATCATTGCCACACAAATTTTAAATATGACTCCATGCCATTCCTGATAACTTGATTTTTACCTTTTTAAAAGGAACACTACACATATCACAGCAACTCTCAGCAGTTAATATAATTTAATGCAAAACTACACACAATTTTCAAAATGGATAGTGGAATTTATTTAAGAGTTCTGCTAGACTCCACTTGATATAGTGCATCATCATACAGTGGAATAGGTAATAACTTTGGATTTTTTCCTCATAATGGCCAGTAAATTCAAATTCTAATAATTCTTCTATAAGAAATTCATCTGCTAAAGACCCAGGTGAAGCATAAGCCACTCACCAGAAAATACCGAGGTTCTCAGCTTGGCAAATGCAGAAGAGATTTAAAAGAATCATCCATTTGCTTTTTTGGCACAAAAATCCCAACATTCCATGAGCAATTTCTAAGAGATCCAGGATGGAAATAGCAAGGAGCACACCCAGCAATGCCTGGTGAAGAGTTTACCAAAGAGACAGAGAGAAAGTGGCAGAACCAAACCCAAACATGCACCACAATTCTCACAGCCAGACAACTCCTGGGCAAGGTGTGTTCTTCCAGCCACTCCTGTCTTTTTTCTGGTTACAATTTAATTTCCCTTTGGGGGAACAAAAAAAACAACCCATTCAGACTTGAAAAGAAATGTGTAAGATGAACGTATGAAGGCTTTGGAGGCTGCAATAAAAAACACCAGATGGCTGAGGAGTGACTGCACGCCCCAGTTCACTGCTGGGCCCCTGGTCCTGTTCTGATGCCGGTGACGCCAGCAGAGCCCCTCCAGTGAATTCCAGCCCCAGGATCACGGATTCCAGCCCCAGGATCACGGATTCCAGCCCCAGGATCACGGATTCCAGCCCC
>QWTY01001237.1:3634-13668 GCA_008033365.1 Pseudorectes ferrugineus | reverse complement strand
TAAGGCATCAGGGGAGTGGGTGCCTCTCCCTCCCCTCTTTGAGCAGGTTTCTGTCTTGCTGGGGTCAGTGCAGCCAGCACTGCTGAGCTCGAGGTGGGCGTGGGTTCTGCCCACCACCCAGTCTGGCCCATTCCCATGGGCTTGGAACTTGACCTCTGCTACGCGAGTTAAGTGGGTGACCCAGAGAGAGATTTGTCCCCTTCCAGCTAATGAAGGGTTTAGGGATGTCAGCAGGATGAGCCCTGCTGTCTCGGGTGGCCTTGGGTCAGGTCTGTAACAGCTGAGCCCGCTGCAATGCTCGCCCCAGCCTCAGGCCTCGTGCAGGAGCAGCACTGGGACACATGGAAACGTTTCCCCAAGTGCCTCACTGGAATGATCCACAGGTCACATGGATTAGATACAGTGATAGCTGTGAACATCCTCCTCTGGACACTGCCGAGGAGTCAATTTGTGTTTATTGAAAATAAACTTTCAGAGGTAAAGAGAAGCCTATTGGTGAGAAAAATAGTTTTGTGAGCTCAGAATTTATAGCCTGCCTCCATAAAGCTGTCCAGAATCTGTGGATCTTTCCTTCAGATACTCATGTTAAAATAATTTTCATTCTGTTAAATGAAAAGTGCTTTAAGTTTGGCAGGGTTGTGCTGCTCATGCTCTCACCACTTCATAAATAATACTTTATAATAACAGCTCAGAATAAAACAAAAAAAAAAGGGAGGGGGGGCCAAGGTCTGCGCAGAGTTCTCCTTGTCGGCTGTAAATACCTCTCGTCATGATGTCAGCCGCTCTGACAGAGGATCTGCCCAAATCACTACCACATGTGGAGCCAGGGGTTGGGCTTTACCTGGACTTTCCACTCAGTGAGTAATGTGGCTCGCAGTACTGGCAGCATCCACATTACTTGAGGCTGCAGACTCCTCTCTGCTTTCCCGTGAACCAGTTACTAATATTGGACAGTGAGATTTCATCAAACTCTATTTTCCCCGAACTTTTTCATCCTCTGAATAAAAATCACTTCACACTTTCCTGAGCGCCTCTGGTACGATTTAATTCAAAACATGCAGTCACGGGAGCAGGGGAAGGATGAGCGCTCCTCATTCAGACAGAAACCAGAGCCCTGTCAGGCTGGAGCGAAACGGTCTCGTCGCTGGGAAGGCACTGAAGCGTCAAGAAACAAACTTCTTGCAGCAGAAGATACATCCAAGAGTTTGAGGCTTGCTGCAGCATTGCAAAATAGGCTCTGTGGCCTGAGACGCCCTGTTTGCGCCCTGCAGACGGCCAGCAGGCCTCGGGAGCAGGCAGAGAGGGGTGGGGTCCTCAGTCCTTCCCGCTTCACTGGCGGGAGAGGCAGTGTCCTCGTGTTTGGAACGAGGAGGGGCTGGGCAGTTGGTCAGGGACAAACCTGGGGCACCACAGTCGCCACTGTCGCCCCACAGCCATCCTGCTCCGTGCCTGCCCTGGCTCCCACTGGTCATCCCCGGAACACAGGGTGCTGAGGACCAATAATACTTTTAATGACCCTTGAAAATTGCTTACCAGCCCTTGAAAGGGCTGAATTAATGGGATCTGCTGGGACGTGGCCTGGGTGTGACAGAGCCTGGGGCGAGGTCTGTCCCTGGCCCTGCAGAGCAGCCAGGGTGCGGAGCACGGCCGCCCTCTCTCTGCAGGGCTCAAAGAGCTTTTCCTCCCCGCGTGGCTCTGCACCCATGATTCTAATTAGCCTGCTCTGTGAAGTGGTTTGGGGATGCAGCTCTTATGAAAAGCACAGTAAAACCGAGCACAGTCGAGTACTAAATAGCAGCAGGACATGTCCACATGTGGCAGCTGTTAGTCACATTGCCGGGCCCTTTGTCTGAGGGGACTCAGCCACGAGGAGAGCGCAGGGAGCCGAGCAGGCACGAGCAGATGGTGTATTTCGGCCAAAACCTTGGGAGCTGTGTGTGATAACCCCTCGCCAACATCTCGCTGCAGCAAAGTGTTTCTAGCACGCGTTTGTCTGGAGGCACGGCGAGCTTTGACCCCGTGGCAAGCGGCTGCTGCTGAGCCCCCCGAGGCTTGTGCGGGTGCTCAGTGACACTCCCGTGGGTGTTTCCTGAGCCAGGACAAGGACAAGGAGACCCCAGGCTTGTGGAAGGACGGCAGGCTTGTGACCCGGCTACAGGCTCCGTTATCCAGCCCCGGCCCCAGCTTTTGTGTTAGTGGGAGGGGAAATCTCCAAGGATTTGGCTCGGAGCAGACAATGATGCCATGAGCGCAGTTTTTCTCAGTGCCAATGAGTCTAACCTAATAAAAGGGGGAAATTTCCACTGACCGCAGGGGAGCGGGATGGTTGGGATGGAAAAAAGAGGTGGAAAATTATTTATGACAGTGTAATTGCATTTGAGACAACTCGTATCCAGCCAAGATTCCACAAGAAATTTAGGAAAGAACAACTTTAGGTCAATCTGATTTGTTGTCCTGTGTGTAGGGGGGGAAACTTCCCTTGTGAAAATTGGACTCTGCGACCATATAAGAACTCATAATCAAAATTAATGTGGAAAATAAATTGCTGGCTGGCATCCCTGTCAGTGATGGACACTCACTGCAACTCTGCTGTCCTGAGACAGCAGCACATCCCAGCGTGCCCAGCCCTGCCAAGCTGGCATCTTCCTCTGGTTCCCTTAAAATCGCGTTTTATTGTCCCCAGGGCTGGAGGGAGGAACAAAAGGATGCCAGAGCTGTGGGCAGGGTGGCAGTGGCTGCGTAACTCTGGTGAGGCAAGGAGGGACCTGCTCACGCCCTGGCCGAGGGCAGGACTCCACGCTCTGCTCCCAGCCATGCCTCATCCTCAGGGGCCCCCCAGTACCCATCTGGGGGGCAGTTCTGGAGCAGCGGAGTTTCATGTCCCAGCAGATGCTGGGTCACTCTCCCTGTGGCCTCCTGGAGCTCCTGGCACCATCAGCTGCTCTCTGGCCAGCACGAGGGCTCAAACCTTGAGTAAATGATGAGTATATGCTGCAGTCTGGCTCCAGCTGGGCTCCTGGTCATCACGCTTCTAAGCTTTTCTCTGACACCAAGGTAACCAGAAACCTTCATTTTTTCAAATACAGGTGAGACTTAATGAACTGCAAGGGCCTCTCTGGGCTTGTCTACTGGAGTCCAGAAGTTGGACCTTTCAGAAAACCCACCAGTTCCTGAAAAAAAGTGGCATTGTTGTTACAGCCAGAGCTGTTTGTTCTCTTCAGCAGAAACCTGGGGCTGCAGAAGAGTCCTCTGTGCCAGCAGGGCACTGAGAGGGCTCCAGAGCTGTTGTCTCTGCACAGAGGGATTCCTAAGTTTTAACCTGGCTTTGTTAGAGAATGTGCTGCTAATTCCAGTGGTAATTTTATTATGTGTCATTTCCCCCCATTATTTGGTTCAAAAGATGAAGACTAAACGTAGATTTTAAAATTATCCAGATTGCAGATCTTGCCTCTGGGAAAGCTTCAATCTCATCTTTTGTTTTCATTTCTGGATTTTTGCAGGTCTGCAAATGTGTTTGTTTTAATAATGCAGCTGCAGGACAGATTAAAAAAATCAAGCATTGCTGGCATTTAATATCTCTAATCCAGCAGTAAGACAAGTCTGCCGACGGTTTACTTAATGTTCAACAGCCTTTTCTGATTAAGCAAAAGGTTTGAAGCGATTATAGTTTATTTACAACAAAAGTGGACTTAAATGAGAGTTAATTCCTCTCCCTCCTCCCTCATTGGGCCGGGTGCCAGTCACCATGTGTCTGCTTCGCTCCCTCTTCAAGAGCATCCACAGAAGCCATGGCAGATGTTCCCATCAGGCTCTCCAAGAAGAGGTTCTCCTCCAGGAGCCCCCTGGAATGGAGGTGCCCCTGGGCTCAGCCCTGGCACTGTCTCAGGTGGGAGCCTTGTTCATTTCCCTGTAGAAGGTCCAGCATTTCTTCAGCTGATGTTGCAGGAGGAAATTTTAATTTCAAGCACCAGCAAGTTTTATTTTCCTTATGGTTAATCAAATAACCTTGAAAAGCAAGAGGTGACTGTGATGAGCAGCAGCCCCTGGAGCTGGAGTATCATGTCCCACCATGGCCCTGTAATCCAGAGAGACAGCAAGAAGGGAAAAAAATCAGAAAGAACAGGTGAGTGCTGGAAAAGAGGAGGCAAAATTCACTCCCAAGAGACACAAAAGCTAAGGGGATTTAAAAAAAATATTAAGTGGATTTTGATTTGTTTTCTGGGCAAAATATTTCCAATAGAAACTTGCAAATGGGTTTTTTTGTTTGTTTTCAGTAGACGTCAACATTTGCCATTGTATAAAAAAAGCTGGAGGGGCAGCATCCAGGGGCTCTTCCCAATGACCTACCTGGGACTCCCTGGTGCTGCCTGGCCCTGCCAGCTCCTGGCTCCACCTCCAACACCTGCCCCAGGTGCGAGGCACAGCTGGGGGCTGTGACAAGGTCATTATTTAGGCACTAATGGCACTCGCTGGGCACACAGTGCTGGGCACCTGCTGATAACGGGGCTGGTGCTCGCTGGGAACAGACCACTCTGAGCCAGGAACGCCCTTCCAAAAGCGTCTCCTCCCTGGTGGGCAGGTGGATTTTCATGTTTGGAGCCTGGTGAGTCTCAGACCTCCCTCGAGCACCTGCAGAGAGTGTGGGGGGAGATGGGGACACAAGCTCTCTGATGTCCTGGGGCCAAGAGTCTCTGGCTTCCCCCCATTCGCACAAACGTGTCTGAAGACCTTTCTGGTCCTTGTTGAGCAGTCATCCCCCCTGCGCACAGAGCGCCTATTTGTCACTTCCGTGGCATCATTTCCCTGTCAATTGGAAGTAATTTTCCTATAAAAATGTAAAATTGCTTCTCCAAACGAGCCGTCAAGCACACGCCGCTCGCCAGCGTGGTGAAATGCTTCGAGTGCAGCTCGGCGCCGGGGTCACCGGGGCGCTGCCTCGGGGGGGATTTGGCATTTCCCAGCAGCTCAATGGACACAATGAGGCCAGCGGGCCCCAGGGCCAGCACCAGGCACTGACCCTGTCCCTACCTACCGGATCAATGGAGGCCCCAGCTCTCACCGGCAGGGAGTGCCAGGAAGAAAGACACAAAAGCTTCAGAGAGTGAATAAACTCAATTAGATCGCTGTAATTGCAACAAGAATTAGTGTGGGGGTCGGGCACATGTGCCGGCACAGAGCAGTAATTAAAAGTGCCATGTTTGCCATGCTGGGGAGGAGGCCTGCTGGGTCCCAGCAGTGCCCTTTGAAAAGCTCCATGATGGAGCTTCGAGCCTGGATAAATACAAATGTCAGTGCCTCGCAGCCTGTGGCGGGACTCTCAATCCACAGCTCAGTGGGAGAATCCCCTGCCCTACATTCCCATCAGTTGGGCTAATTTCAGAGTCAGGCTTTGATGTGCTTTGGGGAGCCCTGTGTGCTACACACTTTCCCAGCGAGGCATCCTCTCCCTTTCTCAAATGCTTTATTAATTTTCTCCTGTGGTTTTTTTTATCCTCCCTTTCTCTTGGGCCTGCCTGCAAGTTCTCTTTTGTGCTCACCCAGCAGGGTCCATAGTGGAGAATTTATATCATTCTGAAATATATATAAAGAAGGGATAAAAGAGGAGATGGAGGAACCTGTAGAGACCAGAGTGACAATCTGCCCTGGGAGCAAGGGTCCCCTTCCTCTGGCCACTGGCCCCATGTGGCCCCAGCACTGATGGCACCAGTTTCCCATCTGCATCTGCCCTCAGCATGGGGACAAATCAGCATGATCCCCCGAAGAACAGCAAAGGTGACAGGGGGCTGTTAGCCAGGGCTCCCCACAGCAGCTGTGCAGTGGGAAGGATGGAGCAACTGGTCAGGGGTCCCTCTGGGCCACCTGCCCACAGCCACTGCACGGGGCAGCGGTGCCACCAGTGTGGGCACAGCACCTGCCAGGCACTGTCAGGCCAGGCTGTGATGTGCAGGTGGTGGCACTGCCATGGCATGGAGTGCTCCTGGATCCTCACAGCCCTCAGCCCCTTCCTGAGGCACGATGGTTGTGCCCAGCACAGAGCCCTGCCCACACTGCTGTGGCACAGGGAGGTTCCCTTGCCCCTGCAGCATCCCTGGTGCTCACTGGGAGCAGCCAGCACCCGCTGGGCACTGTAGCTGGGGCCCTGAGAGCATCGCTGCTGGGGTGTGCAGCCTCCCCCTCATATTCCTCCGTGAAACTCCAGCCTCCTCCGCCCCATCTCTTCCCCCTCACCTGCCCCCCTCGTCCCACCCCGGGATGCTGCTGCACGATGGTGACACCCACACACCACAGTGAGCAGCCCGGGCTGTCCAGCTCCTCTGAAGCTGGCATCCAGCTCCCTTCCTGTTTTTTATTATCAACTGAATTTGGCATGGAGGGGATCCTCTCCCCACATCCCGTTGGCACAAAAAAGGCTCAAAAACCAGCAAAACCATTGTTTGTGCTTGAAGGGTGGGGACCAGGGTGAGGAGAACAGCATGTTTAGAGCCCAGAGCTAGGAACCATAAGAGCATCTGGAACAGTTAGTGGGACAGGGGCGTTACAATTAAATAAAAATGGGCGATTACAGAACCGTTCCCTGGCTCTGACACACACAAGAGCCGTTTCAGCACATGCCTGAGCACGCAGTTAGAGGGGATTCCTCTCCTACAGGCCCAGAATAAATGGAGTTTTCATCAGGAAAGGCTGAGGTTGGTGCGACTTCCATGCGTGGAACAGAGGAGCACGGCTGCCCTTTGCCAGGGCATGGTGCAGAGGCATCTCCCACTGGAGGCAACACTTGACTCCAGTGAAATGAGCCACATTCCTGGGGCCCAGGGAGGCCCCGGGGGAGCCAGAGCACGACAGTGGTTTCCACTGACCACAGCCACAGCCTGCTCCCCACACGTGGTGGGGAGGCTCCCACACCTGCCAAGCTCCCCAGCCCCTTCGAGGGCACAGGATGTTCAACCTTGGCTGTCAGTCTGCAGTTGGAATGGAGATTCCGAGCCAGCTTTCTCTTTTAACAAGTCCCTGAGGAGCATTTTTGCCCTGTCCCTCCAGTTCCTGCTGTTTGGAGGGAACTGGCAGGGCTGGACAGCAGAGCATTTGCAGATATACAAGTCCTGCAGAAAAAATCCTACTGTTCAAGGACCTCAACCCCATCCCCTGAAATGTGCTGTTTTCATTAAAGCAGTGAAATCGGATTTCAAAAAACCCAGGCTTGGACAGTGGCCCTTGATTTGGGCCTGAGGAACAAGATCCAGAAGCAAAACAAAGGCTGTTTCCACAATGGTTGAAGGGAAAGGGAACCGGTCCAATTGCAAAACTTGGATCCTGGCATTGAGGGAGTCTTTGTGTGCGAGACCTGTGGCAATGGATGGCAGTGACTTTGGGAAATTCAATACTCCCCTAGCTCATAAACAGAAAACAAGGAAAATAAACTTGGGCAGATGGGAGGAAGCACAGAGCCAAGACGTGGATTTGTGCTGGGCTGGAAAAGAGCCTGGCTGTCCCCGGACGTGGGTCCTGGGCTCGATGGCTACCGGGGCCATCTCGGGGTGCTTGGGGTTGCTGTGCCGGGCACTGGGCAGTGAGCACTGGGCTGGGCAGCTGTGGGAGGCAGCAGCCACCCCTCTGCCGTGGGCACTGGGTGGGAGGAGAGGCCACAGGGAGTCAGGGTAGGAGAGACGTGCGGGAGTGGCATGGCAGGAGCCCCGTGCCGCCGGACAGGAGCAGGGATGGTGGCAGTGCTGGTGCCCACCACAGCTCGCCCCAGGGCACAGAGGAGGGGACAGTGGCAGATTGCCTTGTGCCATTTCTTCTGAAAGCCAGAAACACTTGGCCACGGCAGAGACAGGGGTGGGATGACCGCTTGAAAAGAAAAGAAGTTTCTCTGCCAGCCTCCTCCCAGCATACGCTGGTGCACGGTGGTGCCACCGGATCCCTCTTGCAAACCCTCCACTTGTGCAACGTCCTGGGGCAGCTCCTTGTCTTGGCATTTCCACCTCCTCCTGCCATCATCCATACGCAGTGCCTGGGTTGGGAAGCGGAGCCTGTTTGCCTTAAACCACTCCCTGTCTTTGCTGTGTGGCAGAGGAGCAGCCCCACTGCGCCCACCAGGCAAGGATGTGATGCCTGGGGGTGCAACAAGAGCAGGGAAGGGCTGTGATGGGGCGAGGGCAGCAGTTAAAGGTTCAGTGAAAGAAATTACTTCTGAAAAAAGCTTTTGAGAAGCAGAGCTGATGACTCCATACAGCCTCAAATCCACTGCCAGACGATGCCAGTTCTTGTTCAGAAACCCAAGAGCTAACTCTTGGCCACAGACAAGAGGAACCAGTATTTAGACCATTTATGGGCCACAGAGGGTCAGCGGAGATATGAAATCTGTGGATTCATTTGATTCCCTCAGTACCACAACTCCACATTTGCAATTACAGATTCATGGAGCTCAGCATCATGCCTGCCACTGAGCACTGCCTGTAACCCCTCTGTGGCCCCAGAGCCACGCCAGGCACCAGCCTTGGGTGCACCCCAGGGGGACAGCGTGACACCAAAATCTTCCCCAAAATCTGGTATGGGGTCACTCAAGTGTCCCAAGTCACCCAGCCAGCTCCACAGGAGTGGGGTGCGAGTGCAGGAAAATCTATGGAATTTTTATGATAAATTGTCTTTCTTTTGGCTTGGGAAGAGAAGCAGCATCCTCCCCCTCAATTTGGGCAATTATCCTTGGTTATTGCAAGTTTTAAACTCCTGGCTTATAACAGAAAAGCAGCCAAGAGTGGAGCAGGATGGCTGAGCTGTGTGTGCTAGGACACAGCACCAACACCCGAGCAGCACCAGCCCAGCATCCCCAAAGCAGGGGAACAGGGCCTGGGCAGTGCCAGCACCTCTGCCCCAGACCACAACCTGCCCCTGTGTCTGCAGCACCAGGGCCAAGGGGCAGGACCTGCCCAGCCCAGTGCTCTGACTGTCCCTGCCATGAGGAAGCCTTTGCCTGCACAAACAAGCACAAACCAGACTAAAGAAATCCAAGCCAGCCACCTACTGCTGCTCCTTGGAAATTCAGAGCAGCGTCATGCCTGACCTTCCTTTCTGACACAGAATCACATGAGAAATACTAGAGATAAAATACAATGGACGCTTTGCTGGAGAAAAAAAGGTCATAAATCAGCATGAGAAGCACACTTGAATTTTAGAGGAATATGTCAGATACACTGTCCAGCCATTAAATTTCACAGGTTCAGTTTAAGAACTTCAGGAGATTGCTGGCATTACCTGAAAGGGAGAAGAAAATTATAAACACATGCTGGGGGCTCCGAGTCAGACACAAAAATCTGAAGGATAATCCTTATTGCTATCCAAGATATAACCAAATAGGCACAATAAAGAATTCCATTCACCTGCCTGGAGGATGGCTGACCGTAACCTCTAATGCCAGCAAGATTAAAGACATTTCTTCAGAGGGAATGGATCAGGTGTTTGTTGATGGCCTCATGTTTGCTCTGGCCTCTCCTGGCCCTTCCCAGCCCCAGCTGATCTCCTCCTGTGCCACTAGTGTGCAATGTTGCACAGTCCATCCTGCCACCGAGCAGCTGAGCTCGATGCCAGTCTTGTACCCTCCCAGAGAACCCAGGCACGCTGCTGTGCTGGCTCCCCGTGCCAGAGGGTGCGGGCACAGGGTGCAGCAGAGCCCATCGCTGCGCAGTTGGATCTGGGTGTGTGGGAAACAGGGATCATCACTTTGTGTGGTGCCTTTGGGAAGGCAGAGGAAGATGTGCTGTGTGCCAGGGGATGCAGAGAAAGCGAGGAGACGGAGTCACAGTGCTTTTGGACATGTCTAGGCATAAAACCGGGCCTTTGGGAAGGCAGAGGGAGGTAAGAACCAGGGGGGATGAGGCCTCCTGGGACACGCTGTCCTTCAGACATTCTCACAACACTCTCCTGCCCAGCCTCAGGCACGGGTGATGCTGAGCACCCACGGGGAGCACCAGCACACGGGATGATGTATCAGCTCTTACTGTTTATGTGAACACTCTGTCTAAAAAATGTGAACAATA
>QWTY01001235.1:0-22126 GCA_008033365.1 Pseudorectes ferrugineus | reverse complement strand
GTTGAGGGAGGTGATTCTCCCCCCGCACTCCGCTCTTGTGAAACCCCACCTGGAGTACTGGTACAAGTATCTAACCTTTTTTTTACTTCCTGGATTTTGTCATTCTTGCTAGTAATACACTATCTTTAAATAAACGTAGTTATTAAGAAAAGCTTTCTGATAGTAATCAGCTTAATTATGGAAACTACCTCTTTTAATATATAGTTTTGGAAATGGAAGAAAAAGGAAATGAGAGTCAAGAAAAAATTGTGGACAGAGGAAGAAACAGAAAAAGAAAGAAAAGAGAATAAAAGACATGAAAATCAGGACAAACCTAACAACTGTACTCATTTTTTTTTAAGTGTCTAATGCAGGACTATGTAAATTTTACAAGGACAGAGATGTACTCTGAAAAATACCTAAAACTAGGTTCTTAGAGTGATTCTGGCATTTTATTCATGTGGAACTATACTGAATATACTTTATTACCTTTTAGTGGAAATAGGCACTTGGTTTATTTTCTCTGAAAATCTTTGCTAGTGGAACTATAAATCTATTCTTAAAAATTATGATTACCTTTCACATCACTGGAAGATAAATTCTAGCATATTTAGCAATACCAGCAAGGTGTTATTTATGCAGGTGTGAGTTTCAACAGTTCCACTAGAGATGCAGCATGTATGTGTTAGCAGAGAGGCACAAAGTACATGGCACGTTCATTTTTACATGACTTACAGGTTTAAATGTATCTTGAAATATTTAAGTATGCTAAAAGTGCTTGAAATATCTAGTAGGTACTCATTAGTTGTCCCTTTATTACTTTGTTCAATTAATGGAGAGCTATAAATTTTATATTAATTTAGAAATGCTTTTGGCCTCTAATGATTATGATCTTTTGTGATGTGGTAGTGACATTAAATAAACACAATGGTTGGATGCTGGAATTCTTTTAGAAATATTTATTACTTACAATAAAACTGTCTCTAAACTCTATAATGATACTATAAAAATTACAGCACTAGGAGAGAGAGGTCTTTAGGAAGAAGTGGTTTCAGGCTCATACTAAGGCAGAACAATACAGGCTGAGTCTTGAAAATGAGAGAAGAGGGAGGAAGAAAAGGAAGGAAAGAGAGAGAAAGGAAAAAAACATCTCTTCAATGCAAATTACATTGGCAGTTTCTAGTTGTTGATCTGAGACTCATTAGCTGGGTATAGGCAGCTAAATAAGCTCTAAGGAGTATAACTGGTGAGACAAAATATAGGTAAAAGTTGAGGAATTAGCATAGAATTATTGATGCTGACAGGCCCGTGTTTTCCAGGGAAACATTGGTGTGAAGTTAGGAACAGCTGTTGAGCAATATGGCACATCTGATTTCATGCTGCTTGTATAAGCTGACCCCTGGCATTCTGTATGAGGTCAAAAGATTTCTGAAATTTTAGTGAACAGGGACTGTGGACATGGAGGTCGACAGCTTAAATCAGGAGTGTGTTTTGCCTTTCAGCAACTCTCTGATGATCATGGGTTTAAATAAAATCTAAGGCTCAGTAGAGAATGCCCAAAATGCTAGTTGTTGTAGAATTTTGCAGCTGTTAAAGGTGTATTATATAAACTGTCGTAATTTATTCCTGATCTATTTTATTTTCTTCATTTGAGGGGTAGAAATTGAAAGTTATTCTCTCTACTGAAAATTGATTTCAACAAAGCAACTTGTAATGCACAGTTTAGGAAAGGATATACAGAACTAAACTCTTAGTTAGCTAGAATTACATTTGTTACTTGAAGTACTATATTTATTTTTTTTATTTGCATTGGAAAAATAATAGTTCATCCAAATAAAGGTCCAATTTTCATTTAAAATTTAAATAACTGTTCTCTCTGTCCCAATAATCTACATGCTGATTTTTAACATTAAAATACTGTTACTTAACCAAACCCACTGCTTTTTAGAATCTAGCTGTTAACAGAGACATTTGTCTCTAGCTACTTTCTTTCATGTACTTTTGCTACAGAATAATTAATCAGTAGATGATGATTTCAGTGTCATATCAGTTAAGAATTATGTGAGATTATGAGAAACTGCAGCTGAATTAAACGCACTAAAGTGTGGAGTATCACAACTTTAGATATAATTTCACATGTATAGATGTGTAACACATACTAACAGCTGCTCAGCCTCGGCAATAGGGTTTTTCTTGATCCTTTGAGAAATAATCTGTTGAAAATATATTACAGATGAGTCAATAAACATGTCTTCTGAATGTGTTTTCAATATAAGTAAGAATTAATAAACAATAAAGATTAAACTATTAATAGATCAATGCAATCTGAATAGACCTGATAGAGATTTTATGATTGATTTTCTTGAAACAAGCTATAGGAATGCCTGACATGAGTGGAAACAAAATTTTGTTCTGGACTGGGAACATCAGCATGTAGGAAATGACTGTTACCTTTTGCAAAGGATTCAATCAACCTCTGTCTCAGAAAGGTTAAAAACCTGGATGTGGTGAAAAACATTATTTGTTTGAGAGGTTTATTTGTTTACACAGACAGATTTATAAATAAAAAAGCTAATTAGGTAATAAAAAGGATTTACATAGAACAACAAAAATTTTACTATTTTGTATACAATCCAAGGCAGTAAATATAATGGAATGGCACAAAACTCCTGTTTAGTATTAATTTTTTATCATAGATGGCTAATTTCATGCCTGATGATTTAGTTTATGATAATTATTTTAAAAATTGTGATGCAGTATTACTGCTTTGGATATACATCGAGTATTTGCTGGAAAAGGTAAAACTACTTTCTCAAAGTCTGCAATATTTATTTCAATAGCCTTCACAATAATCCAAATAAAAACAATATGCATGCTCAAGAAAGGACTATAGATTTTTTTCTTGTGAAATTTCCAGCATCTTAAGAGAGCATCTTGTTAATGGAAGTAGTTTCGCACTTTTGACTGTGTACTTCATTAACACATTATGGAGATGCATGAGCATGGTGATGAAAAATCCTTTCTAGTTATGGGAAAATGGATGCATATTAAGCACATTACACAGGACCGTTTTTTTTATTTTATTTTTTGCCCAAATGGTTATGTCTGGGATTTGAGGACATTGAAAACCAGGCAATTTGAGGCTCTCTGTTGTGTTTTTAAAATCTACTAGCACATCCTCTTTTGGAATAGCTGTTCTTATCAATACAAACATGTTAAGACAAAAATAATGTATATTGCTAATAAGAAAACCCTCTTCTTAATTCAAATCACTCAGCATCTGCTCTTTATATGTTCCACCTTCTTAATGTCGAAGTGAGACAAGAACAAGTACATTCAGTGGCTCAATCTTAATTTAACTTTATAGACTATGGATTATGACATACCTTGTCCTTCAACTGTTAGTTGGCTAAAGTTATATTGCAAAATATTTGTTGATTTTCTAATGAAAAAAATGAATTTTTTTTTCAATAAGAAAAATATATTCTCCCATTGTACTGGGAGAATATTGTATATAATTTATAATTAGTGTCATTTTTACATATGCACTAGAGAATGTAAAATACGTTGTACAATTATCAAAGGGAAATTTTGTTTACCAGATCAGATACTTAGATACTCCATTTTTCAAAATAAATCCATATGGACAATAAAGAACAGAAAATCTTAGTGAACAATGGGAAAATGTTTTTCCCAAAATGGTTGTTCTATTTCTGACCTTTTTTCTGCTCCCTAATTCTCAATGGAAACTTGCAAAATATCTTCAGCAAATAAGTCTTGGAACTAAAGCTAGCAGCAGTAAAAAATACGGAAAGAATGAACTCAGTGAAAATACTGGGTTTGTGACACATTATAATTTTCCTCACATCTCCATTTCAGATGACCCTTATTTTCTGTAGGTAATAACTAGCTTTCTCTCTCTTGCTGTTTCTCCAAAGATTATTCCTTTGCTAATAACTTCTCCTCTGCATGGGTGCCAACCACACTTATCTCCCACATTACCTAGCCAATTAATGTAATTAAGTTAGAATCAAAGCAGTTGTATTCAATTTGGGCTTGCTTTTGTTTCAGTTTGAGTCTGTTTCAATGTGTGAGTTTATCCCTTTAACTATACCAGTTGGGCTAATGAGTGATATTACTTTGTCTTGTTTCTTTTCCTTGTAATTTCCAGATAGTTACTTCTGATATTTTTCATATGTAATGGAGGAAAGGTGGTGGGATGGTGATTAACACTTGCACGTGATCTCTAAATCTTCGTTGATACTGCCAAATTATCAGAATGTAAACACAGGGGAGAGCCACAAGATCAGAGACATACTAGCAATACTGGCTTGTGAAATTCCTGTCCATCACCACTTTAATATTACAGCTGAATTTTTGCACCACTACATGACTGAAATAACCCGTTAAAAAAAAGCACAGTTTGCCAGGGAGTACAACTGAGCTGTGACAGGGGAATCAGGAAAGTTACTCCTTCAGGCTACCTGTATTGTTCTGAACCTGGTTCTTGCCAGGTTACAACCAACCAGGTGTCCTCTGGGGTTTTCTTACGGTAACATCCAGGAAAACCAAATTTATAAAAAGCAGCATGAATTTTATAAGAACAAATTTATGCTTTTTATTTGGATTTCACATCATGTTGGTCACAGAAGTTCCCCTGTGCCATTGCTACTTTATTTCACGAGATGAAAAAACTTAACCTTATGTTGCATCACACAAACAAGTTTTTTAATTCCCAGACTTATGATATGAAAAATAATTCAGTCAAATTAATTTTTGATTTTATAATTTTCAATTTTTGTGTATTGTTTTTCACACTGTACAGTAACTTGACATGTTCTTTTGTGATTCCTCAGGATCAAGACTATCCAACTTCATTTAGCAGGCATTAAGTTTAAAGCAAGAAAAAACAAAGACTAATGAGATTACAGTAAAAGAATGGAAAGTTGAGGTTGTCAGAAGACTAGAAGAGTGTTTGGAAGGTGTCAGCAAGGAATAAAGATCTATTACCTAATCTTACTGAATAGAAACTTCACCAAGTCATGGGCACCTCACTGCTGCTGTGGAAACTGTTTTTCGGGTAGTCATAGAATCAGTGCACTGAAGTGATTACAAGCAGGGAAATACATGTGAAATACAGTATGAAACTTCCTTTTGAAATACTGAAAATATCTAGAGAGAAAAATGAATTTCAGTAAATGAGGAAAACGGAGTAAAATATTTTGTGATTTTATAAACTTTTCGTTTCCCATCAAAACAAAAATAAACTTTTCATCATTTTTAAGAACTATCCAGTAGTCTGGCACTGGCACTGCAATTATGGGATGTCAGAGACAAAATTCAAAGGAGGTAATACAGCAGCTTTAAAGTGTTTGATCATGCATTCCAGTACTTCTGAAGAAATCTTTCAAAATTAGAGCACATATTTCTAACATATTTGTTAGTAATCTTATAAATTAGTATTTTCATTGGAAAAGTTTATCACTTGAAAATTTTGCAGTTACCTGAATAATGACAAAAAATGTATCTGACTTAATGGGGTGTACTTCTTGGTATTACATCAATGGAACGTATAATTCCATTTCACAATTTTCTTTGTGAGAATTTTTCATTACTGAGTTTCATGAACAGAGAAGCTTACTATAGTGAATCCTCAGATTTGAAATTATCTCTGTTTTTTTTTTTTTTTTTTTTTTAATGAGATACTCTTCATGTAGTATTGCTTACAATTTTTACTTGCTGCTTTGTGAGTTGTCTATATGTAGTCTATTCTGGTAGTGGCTGTGGCTCTCAGTTCATGAGCTGCTAATAGCTGTAGGCACTCAAAAAAAACCACTGTCCCCCAAATACATCTTAAAACCCAACCCACCATTTCTTTCACAGTAACAAACTACAGGCAAAGCTAAAATACTTTCTCTGTTTGCTGGGAAGGCATATCCAGACTTAAATGTTTTTGAACTGGTATATAGGTGAAGAGACTGCACTGATCACAATTATTCACTCCTAAAGTGTTTGCTTGGATATATGAACACAGTCCTGTAAAAAAACCAACCACTTCAGCTCTTCTCTCATATTCTCTTACCACTGTAATGAGTCCATTGTGCTTGTCATAATATCTGGATAGCACTTGCCGGTGGGATGGGGGACAGTGTCAGAACTGCTTTTCTGCTGTCATGGACTGTTTTATCAGGTCACTCTTCTCTCAGGACTGGAGTCTGAAGCTGGTGGAGTCATAACTTCTTAGACATTTGTAAACCTCTGTTCCCTTGATTTTATTAAAGAGTAATGTAGCTTCTGCATTTTACCCCGGTGCCAGGACAGGAAATCTTAAGCAACCCTTTTCACATATTCTCCCCTTTTTTCCACTACACATTCCTGTTCCTTCAACATGGTAGACTAGCTGTAGTTCTGACGTTAATATTTTGTTACTTGTTTGTTTTGGGTTTGTTTGTTTGTTTGTTTGGTGGGTTTTATTTTGTTTTGTTTCTTTCTTTGGGGTGCAGAATCTGGAAGAGTAAGAAACTATCAGGAAATTTGACTATTTTCATTTTTGTATGTGTATAATTTTTTTTCTTTTTTTTCAACTCTTCTCTGTTCATTTTCCCAATGGTAAAGGTCTGGGAAAGAAAAAAGAAAGAAGTAGAACAGCAACTGCTGCTGCAGATTTCATTTTGTGAGACCACATCTTGAGCCAGTGTAAGTCAGTGCTGCATGCAGCCACTGTTACCCAGGCTGGCTGCTACTACAAGTGTCTCCCAGGTCTCATGCATTCCTCTTCCACTCTGCCATTTGATTTGGTAGAGTCTGACAGACACCTTGATATGTGCTTTGTGCTCCCTGATTTCAGTGAAAATACGGAATTGTGGATAGATGACAGGGTTTGTCCATGGCTATCACACAAAAATTCTCATTGATTACAGTCAGTGGCAATTGCAGTCACTATGGTGGGCAATTTCTGCCTTTCTTTACTGGACATATATTTTTAAAGTTTTTTCAAGATATTGCAAATTTAATAGAAGCTTTACAGCAAAGAGGGAAAAATAAATAGCTTCCTGTTCTCTACTAGGAGTAAGGTTTCAAAGCTGCCATCTTACTACACTGTAGTTTCCTTTTTTTTTCGGGCTATTTTGTGAATTCACAATGCTCATTTGCAACTCTGAAAACTGTTTTGGGACACCACTTCTGCTTCAGAAGGAGCAGTAGTCTCTTTCATGGGACTTAGGATGAAGAAGTCTCTTCATTCTGCTCTATCTGAATCCTTCTATCCACCCAGGCCTAGTGATGCACTTAAGATTAACCCTTTATGAAGAGATTGAGTGCTCTGTATCCCTATGAACAGCAAGGAATTCTGAGACTGCAGAGGGAGCAAGTGGGGTGGATCTGTGTCTTTCTTCAGAGGTGTTGCTTTAGTTTGGCACTACCCTGAAATGGAATCTCTGAAGTGGGATCTGTAACTTTGTGTGAAAGAACACGCTTGTATTCAAAAGTCTGTACAAGTTCAGTAGTAAAAAAATGTATTCTGTGCAAAGCAATGGAATATGCATTTTTCAGTCAATAATTGATAGAGACAGAACACAATCAGGAAATTTCTTCAGAAGCTAAAAAATAATTCAGTGCTATAGCATTGGTTGAAATTTATTTATTTTAGAATTTTTGATGAAGCATTACATTTCCCTACAGCAAGAGAAAATTTTCCCCACAGACATTTGTAATATTGAATAACAGATTACTGATTTCTTTATACATGGTTGTAATAGGATGCATTTCTTTGAGTGCTCCAATGTTACCTTCATGTAGACTTGTGGAACTGTGCTCTTATGCTTTCTGTAAACTCTACAAAAATCTACACTAAATTAACAAACAGATTCTAAAACTTTCTGTGATATCTGTAATTTACTCCAATGTCTTCCATCAAATTTTCAGCTTTTATAATATTAGAATTCAGTACTATAACTAAGTTCTAAATTTAAATTATGTTGGAAGATCAAAAAGAAGGGACTTTAACCTAAATGTTTTAATAGAAATTCTTTTATTATGTCCAGTGTCAACTTTGCTTCAGTAAACAGTAAAAAGGATGATATGATTTGATCCTAAAAATTTTTAATAGCTTAATATAAGGAAAGAGGATACCCTAAGATTCAAGAGTTTCGTATTTTTAATGATTTTGCTGTAACAGTTTTTCAGCATATGCAATTTATGCAGCAATTACCTAATAATGTTGGAGAATTACTTGCAATTAAACAGTCATAAATAGTGATGCACAAGGCACAGTAAAATAGTAAGTGTCTTACAGAGAAGTAGTACTGCCCTTTCTGTGGCAATGCTGTGATTTTTACTTTTGAAACAGAAACATCTGTTTTCAAAAAGCACATTTTCAGTGCTTTTTGACAATTTGACAGACCATGTCCATATCCACTTAGATGTGTTTACCTTGATGCATTGAAAACTGTACACCTAAAGTCCCTAAAAATTAACATCTTATTTAAATGGGAAGAATTTGTAATTAGAGTGTTATGCTGTGCCTAAACAGCAGCTGATTCAAAAACATTAAGTGCTATTTGCTAAGTGATAATATGATGTGTATTTGATATATTTATTTTTCTTTACTGTGGCTGACCCTCCCTCTGCTTACATTTAAACCATGATAAGAAAGAAGGGATTACATTTAAAAACTAGGAAGTGTTTGCTGTCACTTGCAGGCCATTGAAATTTTTCAAGTTTATGAACCTCTCTGTGAGCTCTTTACAGACTTCTTCCATCAACATCCTTGATGATCTATTGATTAATTTTTCTGAACATTCACAAAGTGCTCAAGATTATTAATCAAACTCTAGCAGGATGTAAAATCCAGCTAGGTAAGGTGGACTCCATTATACCATTAAAATCCAAGTATTATTTTTATTTGCTGTATATTTGAAAAAGGGTTTTTTTTTTTGTCAATGACAGTTTTCATTTGTATTTTCCTTTCAGAAGTATATGCCACTACTTTATATACATTCAGACACTTATTTACATAGATTTAAACTACTAACATAGAAGGCTTGATTATACTGTCCTAATTAATAGCCTCCCTGCACAACTCTGAAAGTACATTAGCACACTCTAGATCTAATGAAAGAGCAAGTGCAAAATCTCCTCATACTGTTCAGAGAGTCCAGTTTATTACTGACACATCATTCTATGTGAAGAATAGCAGAATATTAGATTTTCAGATTTTCAGTGTAATGACTACTAGACAAAAAGTTTGGGATTGATTGATTTTAATGCCCTTTGGGTATGCTGCTTAGTCATATGAGATTGCTTATCAGTGTTGCTTCTCTTAAATTTCCCTCTTAACTGTTTTGATGGTACTGATAATTTGGCCAATTTTCCACTAATTTTACAGTTCACTAATCCAGTCCACATATACTTTTTTGGCTACTAAGATCTAAAAGCTTTGTTAAAATCAAGATAAGATACATCATGTACTCTCCCTTCCATCTACAGAACTGCTCATTTGATTATAGAAACAATTACTTTAATCAAGTGTGATTTGCTAAATCACCTCTTTGTTCTGTAGTTGGAATATTAAATAGTGTCAGCTACAAATTAGTTTAACACAATATATTTAAAATATTCATGGTGGAATCTGAGAATAGTCTGAGTTGGAAGGGACCTTAAAGGCCAGGCTGGTATGGGACCTTGAGCAACCTGTTACAGTGGAAGGTGTCCCTGCCCATGGCAGGAGAGTTAGAACACAGATTTATTTTCTAACTAGAATTGGAAAATCAAGTTTCATTTCTATCTAGTACTGTTATAAAAACACATGACTCTGTAAAACTATATGAGAAGAAAAATTCTAAAGTAGAAATGAATGATATTTTCAGGCTTGATTCATCCTTATTCTTACAGATATATATAGAAGTCATCCTGTCCCTTCTTTACCTTGTCAAATGATACTCTTGAACAAAATTCTGTTGCAAATGGTAGAAGAGAAGGGGAAAGGAAAAAAAAAGGACACTTGCAGACTAACTGGAAGTATCAAATCCTAAATAAGAACCTTTTCTTTTCCCTGTAGGTTTGTCTGTCTCTTATCCCAAAAATGAAACTCAGGTTAAACTGCAGTGCTATTTGAATGACAAATCAATCCTGCAGTAAGTGCTAGTCACCCTGACCAGAAGACAGAAAGTGTGATCCAGCACTAGAAGCCAACTTCGCATTTAATCTATCTGTTATAGAAGTTTTATGATAGTTACTCAGATGACATCAGTACAAATAGGTAAAATGGGAACATAAATGTGTTATAAAACAGTGTTTTTCCTGTAGTGGTGTAAGTTCTTATTATCCAGATTGCCAGTCAAAGAATTTAGTAGAGATTGTGCAACACGAAAGTGTTGATAATAAAGTTGCTTTAGCAGGAAACAGATGGTCCAGGTTTTTATCAGCTCTGCAGTTTAGACCGTCAGTTTAACTGCAGTAAAAAAGGGTCTTTGTAATGCCAGTACAATTTACCTCATCGCTCCTGGATAAGTCACTCTTGTTAAAATCATGAAAGAAATAATGTTGTATGTGTGTGCTTTTATATGGGAGACTTTATTAATGGCTCATGCAATTGCTACATCAAACACTAAGAGGAACATTAAAAACAAATTGTAGAAAAAGATCTGGTTTGGATTTTAGGTAGAATAAAAGCATCTTGTGGTCAGATCAGAGGAGAACAAACTAATATAAAAAATACTCAGTCTTGAGTGAATGAACCTTATTTTTTTTTGCCACCAAACAAATCTTGAATACAGCAAACAATTTGCAGTATCACCCTACAAAGATGCATGTGGCTATTAAATGATCATAAAAAATAAGACAAAATATTTGGTACCCATATGATATTAGTCATTTAACTGAACAAATCCAGCAAGATGACATCATATACAAGTTATGGCAAAAACTACTTCCTATGGCATGTTATAGGAATGAATGGAAACAATATAAATTTTTCAGTCTCTATGCACACTTAGATAGAACTAAAGAATCATATAGGAGGAATTTTTTCTATATCACTACAAAATAAATATATTAAGATAGTCTCAGACATTGAAATCATGCAAATGTATCAGTTACTTAGAAATTCTCTTTAAATGCTGACTATTCAGTATTCATAAGGGAGACTATACATTCTACTGTTGCCTTAAGCAGAAATTCTCTATGGCATTTCAAGGCAGCACTGGTGTTTTTCAACTGGTTGAAAAATTCTGAATGAAGCTTTCTTAGAATATTACATTTCTGTATCTTCTAGATTTCATCAAGATTTTTTTCTTTTTAATTTTTTTTTTTGTGTGTGTGTGAAATGTTTTTGAAGAAATGCATAAATTCTGACAATTTCTTGCTTGAATTTCTTGCAACAATTCTGGCTTGAATTTCTATATTCTAAATTTTTAGATGGAATCAAGGGGTCCTAAGTTGGCCAATTAAAGTTGCTCGTTAAACCAGCAGAGAGAACTCACCTGGGACTGCTGAACAATCCTTCTAGAGTTCCCAGGTGCTAGGATGTGGAGCATGGATCTGTGTTGCCCAGCCACCAGCATTGCTACCATATCAAAGAGCTAACAAGAAGTGTGAAGAAATTCCTGATTATGTTGGTGATATCAGATGGTGAAGCTTAATAGTTTTTACTCAATGCCTGGAGAAACTATCTGCATAAAATTGACCTATATTTCACCTGATTCTGTAACAAATTTGGTTGCTGCTTGTGGATCTCTGTGTTCAATGTTGAATAGATAAAGTTTGTAAAACTTAGGTTTCCATTTAGTCTGTTTCACAACACTTGTACATAATTCAATTTTATTCTCATGTAGAATATTTACACAACCTGCTTTCTGGTAGTTTATTACATACAGAGCTGGAAATAAATATTAATTTGGTGCAGTCATTCATATTTGTTCATTTTAATATTGTGAATTGGAAATGTGCTGCATGCTGAAATTATTTATAACTAGTATTATATTTCTTATCAAAATGGATGCCATAGAACCATGTAAATCCTAAGAAGAAAGATAAATATTTAACCTAGTCTACAAATTGCAAGGATAAGATTACACTGGAAGGATTAACACAAAATTGTTCTTGGTCATTTTCTTTAAACTTTGCAGTCAGATTTGGCATTCTAAGTGAATAAAAATCTTACTTCATTAAGTGCTGGCTATTATCTTTAAAGGCAACATCTTTCAAGGTAACTTGAAATTAGTTTAGGTAATGGCTAGGCAGAGAAAGGTAATAGAAAAAAAACCCTCAAAACATAGTCGCCTACACCTATACCTAGATCCTCAGTTTAGTAGATTTCATTGCTTGTGGGTTTTTTTGGCTTTTTTCCCCCATTTCTGGCACTCATCAGCCACAGTGTAATTGACTTATTTTAATTACATGTAGTTGCTTTCCTTTTATGTAGCTGTTGATGAATTCACGCCAATGCATGCAGTGTGGGTAACAAGAAGGAGGAGTTGGAAAACATGATGCAATTAGAAATCTGCGACCTAATTGCTCGCACAGAAACATGGTGGGATGAGTTACAGAACAGGAACACTGCCAGTGAGGGCTACAAGCTTTTCAGAAGGATAGACTGGGAAGGAGGGCTAGGGCTATTGCTGTTTATGTTAAGGAATGGATATATTGTGAAGAGCTGCCTCTGAGTAACAGCTGTGAACAGGTTAAGGGCTTGTGGGTGAAAATGAAGGCCAGGACCAACGAAGGACACTTTTCAGCTGGGGTCTGCTATGGGTGCCTGACAAGGGAAAGTCTGTTGATGAGGCTTCTTGCTTCAGACACAGCAAACATCACACTCGTAAGCTCTCACCCTGATGGGGGATTTCGACCACCTGGATGTCTGTTGGGAAAGCAATACAGCAGGCTGCAAGGAATCCAGGAGACTCCTGGAGTGTAGAGGCCACCTTCCTGGTCCAGGTATTAGAGAAACCAGCCGGAACTGAGGTGCTACTTGACCTGGTGCTCACCAATGTGGATGAGCTCATAAAAAGCAGTTAAGACTGGTGGAAGCCTGAGCTGTAGCAACCATGTCCCGGTTGAGTTTGTGATCTCAAGGAGCCTGGGCCCGGCAAGGGGCAAACTCAAGACCCTGAACTTTAGAAGAGCAAACTTCCAGCTTTCTAAGTAGTTGGTGAATGAGATCCCCTGAGTAACTGTCCTTAAGGACAGAGGGGTTGGCAAGAGCTGGCAACTCTTTAAGGTTGCTTTTCTTAGACAACAAGAGCTCTCTATCCTGGTATGTAGGAAGCTGAGAAAGGCAGGCTGGAAACATGCATGGCTGAGCAAGGATCTGCTCCTGAAGCTGAGGAGTAAGAAAGAAATCCACAGTGCAGAGAGTGTACCTCCCCCGATAAGGAAGAAGGGTGACCTGGTGGTGACTGATATGGAGAGGGCTGAGGTACTCAATGAGTTCTTTGCCTCAGTCCTCACCAGCAGTCAGGCTTCCCACACCTTACAAGTCTGTGATCCTCTGAGTGTGTAAAGGGAGTGAAGTCCATCCCACTATTACTGAAGAGCAGGATTGGGATCACTTGATAAAGCTTAATAGCCACATGTGGGATGTGATGACATGGGTCCCATGGTCCTGAGGGAACTGACTAATGTCATTGCCATGGCACTCTCCATCACAATTGAAAAGTCATTTCGGTCACGCAGAGTGTCCAGTGACTAGAAAAAGGGAAAAATCACTCCCATTTTTAAAAAGGGGAGAAAGGATGATTTGAGGAACTACAAATCATGGGAGCCTTACCTTTCTGCCTGGGAAGATCATGGAGTAGATCCCTCTAAAGATATGCTAAGGCACATAAATGACAGAGGTGATCAGAGACAGCGAGCATGGTCTTACTGAGGGCAAATCATGCCTGACCAATCTGGTAGCCTTCTATGAGAAAGAGATGGCAGCAGTCAACAAGGGAAGATCAGCACAAGGTGTCATCTATCTGGACTTAAGTAAGGCCTTCACTATGGTTCCACATGAAATCCTTATTTCCAAATGGGAGAGACATGTGTTTGAGGAGTGGATTATTATGTGGATAAGAAACTGGCTGGGTGGACACAGCCAGAGAGTTGTGGTCAATGGCTCTATGTCCAGACAGACGCCAGTGATGACTGGTGTCCCTCAGGGCTCTGTCTTGGGACTGATGCTTTTCAATATCTTTATTAATGACCTACTGAGATCAAGAGCTACACCAGGCTTGGGGCAATCCCAGATATGAATCCAGACTGGCAGATGAACTAATTGAGAACAACCCTGCAGAGAAGGACTTGGGGGTTCTCATGGATGAAAAGCTGGACATGAGCCTAAGTGTGCACTTGCAGCCCAGAAAGCCAACGGCATCCTGGGCTAGAGCAAAAGGGGAGTGGCCAGGAGCTTGATGTAGGTGACTGTCCCCCTTTACTCTGCCCTTGTGAGACCCCACCTGAAATACTGCATTCAGCTCTGAGGTCCTCAGCACAAGAAAGACATGGACCTGTTAGAGCAAGTCCAGAGGAGGGCCACAAAGCTGATCAGAGGGACCATCTCCTGTGCAGTCAGGCTGAGAGAGCTGGGGCTGTTCAGTGTGGGGAAGAGAAGCCTCTGGGGAGATCTCATTGCAGCCTTCCAGTACCTAAAAGGGGCTTATAAAAAGAAGGGAGACTTTTTATACAGACAGGTAGTGACAGGACAAAGGGCAATGGTTTTAAACTGAAAGTGTGCAGGTTTAGCTTAGATATTAGGAAGAAACTCTTTACTCAGAGAGTGATGAAGCATTGGAACAGGTTGCTCAGAGACATTATGGGTGCCCCATCCCTGAAAGTGTTCAAGGCCATGTCGAATGGTGCCCTGAGCAATCTGATCTAGTGAAGGGAATCCCTGCATGAGGCAGGGGGATTGGAACTAGATGATTTTTAAGGTCCCTTCCAACCCAAACCATTCTATTGTTCAATGAATTTGAGTGATTACTGGACTTAGCATTTTAAATTATTTTTTGTATTCCTATTCTTTTTGAATTTTTTAAATTAGGGGAACAAAAGAAAAAAGGAAAAAGAATTTGAAAAAATTCTGTATGACTTGTACATTTCTAAGATTTCCACTTCTTTTTATGGGAGCTCCCGCACTGTAGGAAGAATTCCTTTGCTTTGAACTTTGTTGTGTGAAGGTGAGGAGATCTGTTAAGACTTTATGAATTGTGACATAGGATGGAGTTCTGCAACCGAAATAGAATGTACAGAGCTATCTCTGACAGGCAGTCATGTTTCCATACTTTCCCTACTTTTTCTGTACTTCAATACTTCCTTTGACTGTCAGATTATGTTTCATTCTTTTCTGATACCCCTACAGTAAGGCAGTGTTGAACCATTGAAAGATGTGAATCTTTAAATATATTCCTTAAAATAATATTAGATAGTAGTAACAAAATAAATAGTGGAAAATGTAAAATATGTAAAATATAAAAAGGGCTAAACTATTTATAAATATTGTTTTCCTAGAGATCTTAAAGGTGCCATTGTCAAGTATAACACAATTGAGAACTCTAGATCTGACTGATAATTGTTTCATCTCCTAGTGTAGTAGAGAAAAAATAAGAGATTGATAATTTACCCCTGTTAACATCTATATGATAGGTAGAAATACCCATCAACTGTGGCAAAAGGCAGGACTGGTTGAAAGAGCTAACCTTGGGGGTTTCGTTGTTTTAAATGCAAAGACATCACATTTTAATTAAGCAGAAAGAAGTTTTCAAAGCTGAAATTTTTCTTTCATTTTCAGAAAGCATTTGAATTTTGAAGCATTTGAATTTTTGAAATAATATCAGGATATTTTGGAGGGGAAATGTAAATTTAATTTCTGCTGACCTCGATGATACTTCTGGTTTTTATTTCTATAAAATATCACAGCAATAGCAGCAGGTAGAAGAATGTGGGATATGGCAAAATTTGAGATAAATTTCACAAAACAGAGATTGTATTACTTGGTTTAGGTTTACAACATGAAGGCACTGTGTTTTCTCAGATTTGCTGCACATAATTAATGGCATTATGGAAAAGATTGCAGAGTAAATAACCAAATCTAGAATCTAAAATGTTTATTTCAGAGCAATGCCTTTCTTGCTTTACTAAGTGGATACATAGGAGCATGGAAACTGAAATCCTTCAGTCTTGCTTCAGTCTAGCTACTTCATTCCCTTCAGTCTTTCCTTCCTTTTCTTGCTTATAGAAAGAAAGTTAACTGTGGCAATGTGCGAAGAATACACCACTATCTCCTCAAATCAGACAGTACAGAGCAAGAAAAATACAAAATCTTGCTCAATAATCAGAAGTTCAAGTTCAGTGCTGCTCTCCATGCTTTTTCTGCTACACTGCTGTTATCCAAGTGTGGAGAGGGCTCAGCAAAGGTTAAATAAAAATTTCTACAGTGAAATCCTCCACACTCTTACACTTCTGATATGAAAGCCCCTGAAACACCTACATTTACTATTTTTCTCCCAATGAGAAGTCTCAACACCACATTTCCAATCTGTAGGCTGAAGCCACTATCTGTCCGTTTTTTTTTTTTTGTTTGCAAGACCTTTTTTTTAATATTTTCTTTATTCATCCTAGAGAGTCTGGCAGTGTGTGGGTGAATTATTACCTTATGATGTACTCTTGACAGAATTATACTGCAGTCCTATCTCATGTTCCTCCATAGGGAATCCCAGAAGTCCACCTAAATCAGCCAATGCATCCATTGTCTTTCAAATTATACGTGACAAGATACATATGAAGAATGGATACGGTCAGTTCTATTCTGTTACTTTAGTGAAATGGAAGTTTTTCAGGTTCTATGGCTGCACTTACTATAATTATGTCATGAATCCCAAAATACTTGTTTTAGCTGAATGTGTATCTTTAATGTGAACTCACCTTAATATACCATGGCATTGATTCTGTTCCCTACTGCTACCAGACCATTCCTTAATTTTATCAGTAGAAAAACAGCCAAATCTAGTATGTGTGCTTGTCTGTGGCCATATATGACCCTTCAGGAAGGAGCTTATTTAAGAGTAAAGAATCTAAACTGAGCAGTGTATTTGGTGTTAAATGTAAATTACTGCCTCTAAAATTCTAAGCTTTTTGCAATGGAGTGCAGCATCCTCTGCCCTTTAGTAACATGCTGATACACGCTGCTGCCTTGCAGACTGAGTTCAAATAATTTATTTTGGGTCTTTGTTAGATATTTCTCTTTGACTACTGAGTTGAAACCAGCATCTCACCAAGAATATTTCTTAGCTGTCACCTAATTGGGAATTAACAATGACATATCAGGAAAAAAAGCAGATATTCTGCAAGACATAATTTCTGAGTATCTTAGCATAAAGCCTGTGACTCATTTTCTGAATTTGTCCTCTTCATAATCCTCACCATCAACATGCTTATAATTGTGAAGTTATGAAGACAAAAAAACCTTTTTATGCCTTCTTTTACAGTGCTCACAAAAGCCAGTTCTGGTATTCAGTGACTCAGAGCATGGATTCACATATACAGTTGGACTTTCCTACATTTTCTGTATAAAACTTACTAGAAGTCATGTCTGTAGAAAGCAGCCTAAACAATGAACTATTAAAAAATCAATTTCCCCCCAACTTGCAGTGTACAAATGTGTTATAATGAGCTGTGTAGCATTCATTAGAGGATCTTTTCCTGAAGAAATACAATATAGATTTTTACAGCTGGGAAGAAATCTGTTTGAATAAAGTAAACCTCTCATTTTTACATTCTTTGAAATGAATAATGATGCTTATTTTAAGAGGTCTGGAAAATAGCAGAAACTTGCTCAGGTTCTAGTCTAATAACCTTCATATAATGCTGTGTCCTTTCCTTCCTGAATGGCACTGGTAATTGATACTGACATACTAGAAAAAGCCAAGTTCCATCCTTCCTAGCACAGACAAATTTTATCCAGGAGTGTAATGAGGTTTGGCTTCATAGCCTTATTTGCAACAAAGCACTGCCAATCTTACTGAAATAAAGAAGTGTGTTCAAATCATTGCAGGTTAATCTGGTGTAAAGCTATCTTTGACAAAAAGGTAGAAGATGTGAATATTCTAAGTCTATTTTGAAAATCATGTTACGACAGTAGAGTACGGAAATATACATTTTCATTTAATGTGGGAATACTGAATGCCTTAGAAAATGATGATTATGTTTTTTAAATTCACTATTGAAAGTTTTGCATAATAGGTTAATTTTCTAGTAGGTTACATCAGTAACAGTATCTTACCAAGTCCTTCTCAGTGGAAGCATGCTCTAGTTCATCGCTGATGGTGCTGACCCCTCCTTCTCTCATGATACATGAGAACATCCATAAAATTCTGAATCACTGGTAGACCAGTCATAAATATCCATGCTCAGTTCAGGAAAAAAAAATCTTAACTGGAAATAAAAAGCTTAGCTGAGATTCAAAATGTAAAAAATAAAGGCTGATGTAATTTTTCATTCATATATAGCTGATGAATCTCTTTGGTCCTTAGAAATTTTTGAAAACTTTTCAAACCAACATCTCACTTATCTCTTCTTCAAGCATTAATGTAAAAAAGATAGTTATTTATAGTTATTTGGTGGTTTTTTAGGCAGAAGTTTCTTTCTATTTTGTTTCTTTACATTACAGAGATTTATACTTCTTTTCTGGATAAGGCTGATAATGCTACAAGTTAGAAGGAAACATTTTCTTAGAAATATTCTACAATCTACTATGCTACATCACTAGTGATTCACAGACAGAATATGCACAGAAAGTGCAGTGGAGAACCATTACTGGGACCTATTTAAAGGAGAAACCTTATCAGCTATTTTGGATCAGAAATACATTTCAGAATATATATCCATATATCTATAGTTATATCTATATATAGATACATATTTCTAATATATATATATCAGAAAGAAAGGGGAGGGGGGGAAACCTGCAGAGTGTTAGCTGCAAGACAGATCTCAAATCTTCAAGACGTATTAGAAACCACATTCAAACATTATAACAATTTAAATACGTTAGCCATATCACACCAATGCACAGACCTGCACTGTTGGAAAGCCTTTATTGTTTGGCAAGGGCTTAATTACATATCACCTTACATGAGAGGTATTAAAGGAATCTGAGGCTGGAGACTCACAAGATTATCTATATTTGTTTCTTTCACGTGATCAGACAGGAGCTGGGGAAGAGGGTGAGTGGAGGCTTGGCATTCACCCACTGATAACATTTGACAAGACATGGTGATGCAATCAGGAAGTGTCCAGGACCAGCAGAACATGGGCCAACCACAATGTAAAAATGGGATATTCCTATTACGTCCCATAACCTGTGCATTGCAGTCCAGATTACACTGGAGAGGTAGCCTTGATTCTTAATAGAATCTAGCAATCAATTCCTGTCTAAATCAAAGTCTGTCTGCCCTTAGAGGGAATAAACGCACACTTCCCCTTATGACAAGGATCTTGTCATTTACAATTTAGAAAAATATTAACAGTTTCTGCTGCCAAGAACAATATTTATTTATTTAGTTTCTTACTTGCTAACTGCACTCTTGTGTAGATGTGATTTTCCACAATGCCTTTCTATCAATATTCCCACAGCATGTGTGTGAATATTCATGATGCTACACTCTTCTGGCTGTTTTTGGATAAAGCCAGTGCCTGCAACTGAGAGGATGATAAGACCTTACTGAAGGAATGTTACTGCTTAGTGAAGGTCAAGGGACTGGGCTTTATGAGTAGGGATATCTCTTCTAGTTGTGTAATCCTGTTTTAAGTCAGCAACTAAAAAAGTATACAGTGTAAGAAAATAAAATAGAATTGAAACAGAATCCTACTGTTTGCACGTGTCTCTCTGCAGACGATGTCTTAAGGCTTACAAAGCAGCCTTTTACAGTCCTCTGATTGTCACATCTAAATTATTTTCATACTGATTATACTTGAGAATTCCAAGATTTTTATGAATATGATCTTGAGCTTAGTAGAATTAGAAGTAATGGAATAATCTGGTGTCTGCATGAATTATGTATTATTTTAATTGCTTTTGATGATTGACTCAATTCATACAGATTAGTGCTCATGTAAACTAGAATTGCAATGGTGAAAGAGAATAGAATATAGATACTATCATATAATTTTCCTCTGTTGTTTTATCTGTATCCCTTTATAGTTTAAAATATTTGCATCTGTTATGTGACCACATATCAAAGCTGTGTATTGGTAATGTACATAGACCATACTTGAAAAGAAAGCAAATATTCCAAAAGAAAAAGATACAAAACAATGCTGACAAAAATATTCCATTGTTCACCCAAGAAATATTATTTCATTTTTTAAAAGCTTTGCCCGAACTTTAAAGCTGCAATTTTGCATATGGAAACCTCTTTTTTGACTGATTTCTCCAGACTGGATTGACACATGTAATTTCAGTTAGTCTTTCTTGCTGGTACTAGAGAAGTATTTTTGTGTAATCCTGTGCCATCTTAGGTAATGTGCCTCAGCAATGGATTCAGTACCATTGACTACTCACAAGATGTGCTTGGCAGCAGTAGACTCCAGATGGTGAACTAAAAAACCCTGCTTTTCTGCAGCAGCAGTAGCATCTGGGTATGTGGCTGCCTTTCTTGTTGTTTTCTGTTCAACCTACTTGGCTCGTTTCCCTGGTTTATATCATTGTAGATATCAAACTACTTGTGAGAAGGGCTCTTTTTAGGATGCATTTTTCTTGTTAATGAAAAGTGGTTAATCCTTCTGATCTGCTTCAGAAAGTTAAAAGTTTTGGGGTGAAATTGGTAAAATAGGAAGCATGCTTTTATTGTCCTGAATTGTATTTCCCATGGACTGAATATGCTTTCGTGCTTTAAAGCCCATCTAGCTTCATTAGAAAATACTCTGGTTTTCATGTGTTTAGAGAATTAAGCAGCATAAGTAGGAATGATCTGGAGATAATTTCAGCAGATTCACACCTGAACTAAAACTATAAGTTTAAATTCACTCTCGGAGTTATTCCAGAGGCTTCTGCAGGCCTTCAAGAAGTTCAGAAAATGAGGATCAAGCTAGATAAGGGTTATAAAGTACAAGTGTTCTACAGTAAAATTTGAGGTGAAGGAATTTAGAATGAAGAACACTTATCAAGTTTATCCTGCTCTATTGAGAGCTTGATCTAGATGAAAACAATGATGTTTTTTCTGTGTTAATAGAAGATGTTAGTCACCTTTTCACATCAGAGTGAAAACTTGATCTGTCATTCCTTTTTTTTAATTATAGAGAAAAAACATAGAATCTATTTGTTGGTATTTGACAGTGTTAAAAATAATTGAAAAACAATATTAGTCAGTCCTTGCACTTCAGTTATTGGTTATTGGATGTTTTGAATATGCTAAGAACATCCATTCTAGCAATCCAAGCAAAGGCTGCCTACAGCTGCCTGTGTGCACCACATCAGATCTCTTCTAGGATAAATCATGTAATTAATGCTATTTAGATAAAAGTGTAGAGTGAGAATAGATGGGATACAGCCTGACAGGTGGGTCATACAACTTGCAGAGGTGTATGCAAGCCTATGCAAAGAGGCAATGAAGATCTGTATTTTCCACCTCTGAAGACTTTCATTGACAGACTCCATTTGCCCATGCTTGAAGAAGCATTGTCATGGGCAAAAGAGAAGTCATATATGCAGGAAATTCAAACTTCTTTATTTATTAAAGCAAGCATGATATCTTATCAAGTTAAGCAATAATCTACCCTTGGGTTTGCAGATGAAATTCTTATCTCATAGAATCACAGAACGAGATTAAAGACTTGCTATTAACCTTAATGGAATGACAGTTTTACTTATGATATTTTTTCTGTTTATTAAAAATCCCAAAAAGAGTTTGGCAAATCAAGGTAGTCAGCTCCCAGCTGTAGAAATCCCAAGTCAAAGACCAAATTCAACTTCAGAGTAGGATTTTTTATGCCTTCATTTCACAGGAAGAACCGTTTAGTTGCAAAAGATATTTTGGATGCTACTCTGTAATAACTCATAGAAAATATCCAAGCATAAATGTCATTATTTGTAATATGTCCAAAGTGATATCAACTTTTACAGCTTCATTTTTCCAGCAAAATCCCACACATTTTATCTATGATTGGTTTGAAA